>JANAVB010013999.1:10062483-10073977 GCA_029216955.1 Iris pallida
TGATATTAAATAATATTTTATTAGTAATTTAGTAAATAATTTCTTTAATAAATATATTGGATTTTGGGATATATCTGAATATATACGTGTATAATATATAGAGGTATACTTGTGGTGTACGAATATTAGGCTTATATATATATATAATATATATATATATATATATATATATATATATATATATATATAGCAAAATGATATATTTCATACGTATGAATTTTAGTATATAAAGGTAGAAATCCTATATTGTAAATATTGATTTTACTTAGGATATTTCGTAGTTGGTATTTGTACAAGTAAATATATCTACTCAGAAATGGTATTGAACGGAATGATGCATATATATATATATATACCATTACATATGTATAAATATATACATACATGTAAACATATATGTCAATATATATAGAGACGAAGCATCAAACCCAAACAATATTTTCCCTCAGCCCAAACCACAGCCTGCCCCGAGCCCACAGGCCTACTTCCCAGCCATGCCCCAAGTGGAGTGAGCCCATGAAGTAGCTCGGGCTCGGCCTAAATAGCTGCAAGCTAATTCCCCAAACCGAGAGATCAAATGTGTAAGTATATATAGATTATTCATCGAAACAGAGGGAAAAATGATCGAACATCAGCAGCAAACCCTAAACCTAACAGTGCCCCGCCGACCTCTACACCAGGGCGCACCCCCACGTGCGTGCGCGCCGCCGAGAGACGTCGCCGGCCGGCCAGAGTTCGTCGGAAAACGCGCAAACAGGAAGGAAACACAACAGCAATGGCGGGGAGTTCGCCGTTCGATTGCTTCGCACACGATCGTTCAATCTTCGATTCATTTTTTCAGGTGAGAACACAACCATACCCCCTTTGAATCCCTTCAATTAGTTTTTATTCAGAAGTCCTAGATTGTCGGGTGAATTGACATGAAGTTCACGAAAAATCTGTCTCATAACAGGACAATAAAAACTGCCAAACTCCCTGTTAGAAAGGCCGATTTCTCACAACCTATTAAGAATTTTGAAAATCTACTTGAAGGAGCTTATTGACAACATATAGGGCAACAAAACCCTTCTTTTAGTTTTAAATATAGCTAGGTATTCATTAAATAAAACCTGTGTAAAGTTGACAAAAAATCTATTTTCAAAATATAGAAATTCTCCGATACCACGTGTGTCCCGCCAAACCGGACGACTTGGTCACGAACTGAAGGGATCGAAAGGTGCGTAACGGCTTCGTGGATGTGTGGGCTTTGGTGGAATTAAAATTGGTCGCGTGTGTGCGACGAATTTGATATGTATCCGTCAAAATTCACCGTATCGTGCACTTTGCAAATTTCTTAATTACTTTGTTCACACTCGTCAGATCGAGAAAAAACTTACACCATCAGGACCGTATCAATTTTCTGGTCCTGTATGCCTAGTTTGGTCCGATTCTGAGACAGTGATAAAATCGCCGTATCGCGGGCCCTCCTCCGACTCAACAGGTAATTTTGTGCACAGCCCGCCGAAATCCAACTTTGGACATATGGTTGGGTTCGTATCGGAAAACCAGATCCGTAGATATATAGTTTAACGACTTTAGAGACCATTGACTCTGGCATACTTTTCGGTGCAAAGCGGGTCCAACGACGGAAACCGTTTTTACCCAAAATTACTGTTTTGCCCCTGTGTCCAGAATTGGACTTAAGGACAGGCAATCCTAGCTAATTTGACTATTCTGAGAATGTTGGCAATGTTTGTTGCAGCTTTCAGAGACAGTTGTGTTGACTTGGACTTTATGGCTCACTAGTCGACTAGATTTTGTGGGATTTACGTGCAACTTCCAAGCAAGATACCTTGCCTTCCTCTATAGTTTATTATATGCATATTCATATTATTATAGTTTTTATTATTTGATTATTTATACGTGATTTGTATATCATGCCTGCTAGTTTATATAGCCTCGTTATAATTAAGCTTTATAGTTCATATTGGATTGGTTTTCTCGTGTATTGTGATTGGGTCATGTCGTGTCATATTTTGTACTTGGACTGAGTCGCATTATATCATAGGATGAATAAGTCATATCGGAACTGCTGTACCTTGAAATTCTTGAAGCTAACCTGCGAGTCCACGTTAGGGGCGAGGGTTAGTAGTTAAGCTAACTTGCGAGCCCACACCAGGGGCAAGAGTTAGTAAGCTAATCTGCGAGCCCATATTAGGGGCGAGAGTTAGTAGTTAGGTTAACTTACGAGCCTACACCAGGGGCGAGAGTTAGTAAGCTAGCCTGTGAGTCCACACCAGGGACGAGGGTTAGTATATGGTTCACACTTGCGAGTCCACACTAGGGACGAGGGTGATGCTAGCCTGCGAGTCCACACCAGGGACGAGGGTTAGTAGTATATGGTTCACACCTGCGAGTCCACATTAGGGACGAGGGTGTTGCTAGTCTGTGAGTCCACACTAGGGACGAGGGCTAGTAGTTGTTCAAACCTGTGAGTCCACACTAGGGACGAGGGTTTGAGTATTCGATTTGGTTATCTATTGACATTGTGATATCGTGTTCTTTTGTACTTCTCTAGCAGTTCGTTCAGGCGTAGTGGTTCTTCCAGTCGTGTATAGTCATATTTTGTGATGATTGGTCCTTTTCTGTTTATCATCTGTATTTCTTTATTGCATGATAAACTGCTAGATAGGCATGTTTTTGTATCTTGCTATGTCCCCTAAGGACCTGATGATCTCTTCAGGTTAGTTATTGTGTGGAGTTAGTTAGCAGCTCTAGATGGCAGACGTGATGATACGCTTGTGGGATTCAGGTATCGTTATTGTGTTTATTATCCTCTCGTGCTTTCTTCATTATCATGAGATATCCTGTTTCTTGATTCAGTTTAGAGTGTTGTTATTTTCTTTAGAGTCTTATCGGACATGCATGCTAGTGGCTACAGACCACGACACATACTTGTTCATTCTTGTTTATATGACTCATGTGGATTGAGATATAGATTTGTTTGCCATGATTTGGCAGTTTTACCCTAGCCTTGACAGCGTTTACGTATTCGAGTCGGGCTGGAGTCCGTTCGATACGTAGCTGGCTTGCTCACGTGCTCACGTGCTCGCGCCTGGAATGCGGGTGCTGGTCGTGACAAGTTTTTTTGGTGGCCCATGCAGGTCAGAACATATCGTATCGATTACGTAACTGTACTGATACGAGCCTGCGACTTTGACTAAAACCGTAGAAATCTCAATCCACTATGCTTTGAAAATTCTCCTAGAAATTCTCTACGTCCTTGGAAACTCCAAAATTGCTCTCTGTTATACTTCCTTGCTTTCCGAACCATTGATTCTCGTCTATTTTATTTCGAGGTGACGAAAGATCGTGTCGTCTAGGATTCATCAGAGATTCCTAAATTATAGTATAATATTGCTTGACTATTGAATGTGTGGGTGTTTTATGAGGGATTATAGATGCCATATGCCTAGATATCTGCCGGTAGAATTGTTAGCAACTAATTAGAAGACCATAAGACTTTAGTGACCGTGTTTTGAGGAGTAGTGTGACCAAATGTGGGTAGAAGTCCTCAAGTATTCGAGGTTATAAAATATTTTTGATAAATTAAATTTGAGGAGATTAAGGTGATAGAGGATTTTGAATTTTAAGAAATAGTTATGAATTAGAAATTTCGAGGACGAAATTATTTGAAGGTGGGTAGATTTGTAGCCTCCCTTTTCGGAATTTATTTTGAAATATTTTTAATTATTGATTTAAATAGTGATTTTAGAATTAATTAAATAATTATTAGTTAGTTTTACGGTAGATGATTTTAGCTATGGTTAAGTTTGGAAGTACCAGACGACTAGGAATCATTGCACGGATAGTGCAGTGGCATGCTTTAACCAGTGTGTTAGCCCTGGTAGGGAAGACCGAGCTATAGTGATGTTCTAACTAGGAAAACCAGGCCAGGTTGCGACCTAACCTCTATAGTTGTAATTATTTTATTAATTAATTTATTGACGTATAGAAGACCAAGTGTACCAAACTAGCCCGAACTGAGCCCAAGCCTAGGTAGTCCTATAGCGCATCCCAAGACGTCCTCGACATGCATTGGGTAGCAGTAATTTAGTTTAGTAACCTAGTAGACGAGTTTCATTCAAATATGGTGGTAAATTTATTATGAGTCCTTGATATTAAATAATATTTTATTAGTAATTTAGTAAATAAGTTCTTTAACAAATATGTTGGATTTTGGGATTATCTGGATTATATATATACGTGTATATATATAGAGAGGTATACTTGTGGTGTACGAATATTAGGCTTATATATATATATATATATATAGATATATATAGATATATAATATATATATATATTATATATATATATATAGCTTGTGTATATAAAAAAAAAAAAAAAAAAAAAAAACTATATATATAAAAAAAAAAACTATATATATATATAGCTTGTATATATATACACAAGCTATATATATATATATATATATACACAAGCTATATATATATATATATATATGTATATATATATATATATGTATATATATATTATATATATGTATATATATATCTATAATATGTATATATATATATATATCTATTATAATATATATTATATATACATATTAATATATATCTATATATATATATATATAATATATATATATAATATATATATATCTATATATTATATATATTATATATATTATATATATTCTATATATATATATTATATATATATATCTATTATGAAACTATATAATCAACTATCACCTAAAACTTAAGGCTCAACTCAAACCCCAAAACTGAAACATATAAACATAGGCTATATGTACACCCTTACCTATTTTATATACCTATTATATATATAATATATATATATATATATATATAATATATATATATAATTATATATATATATATATATATATATGTATGGCAGATCTAACGCCGGCATCTTCGAAGACCTCATCAATAAAGTCAGGAAGAGATGGAGGGGTGGCACAATGCCACCCTATCCCCGGGTGGCAAGACGATCCTCATAAATCACATGCTCACATCCATCCCCATATACACTCTCGCCGCTTACTCGCCTCCCAAGAAGGTGCTGACCTCGATCGAGCACATATTCATCAACTTCTTTTGGGGACACAACAGTAGGAACATCAAGCATAGCTAGGCGAGCTGGGATCCATAGCCAAACCCACGGAGGATGGAGGTTTTGGCTTTGCGAAACTCTCTCGCATTACCGACGCCTTCTCGATGAAGCTGTGGTGGAAGCTTCGAACGACTAGCAATTTACGGACAATTCATGAAGGCAAGATACTTCTAGCACATTCATCCGTCACAAACGACCGTCAACTGCAAATCCTCATGCAGCCCCACATGGTCGAAAACTGAGAGACTCATGCGGCTCAAAATAATTCCTGCTAGGACACGTGGCAGGCTGACGAAGTCTTAACTTCCCCCAGATTTGCTGCAACAAAATCCCAACAAATCGACAGATGGCGGCCAAAGAGCGAGTCTTCACATGCTAATTAGCCACGTGGCCACATGCCATCTATACGGCCCAACATATATACCACTATAAATGGCAGGGTGCCACACCCCTGCAAAAGGCTGGGAACCTTCAAAAAAATTTCTTCAAGAGCTATGGGCTGTGTCAGATAGTCTAAGGAGTAAGACAGAGTTGATAACACTTTCCCGAGCCTCTACCGTCACCCTCCAGAATCAAAAACTAAACAATTGTACTTAGATTATTTCCTAGGATTTCTTTTTAGGCTTTTCTTTGTATAAGCGAGTTTGCAATCAAGTTCAGTATTTCTGTAATACCTGTCTTTGATTTTTAATGGCAAACACAATGGGACACTGCTGGGGACGTCCTTCTCCTCTGATGAGAAGCTGGTGACGCAATCTGATGCGTCCAAGCTCGGCTCAACGCAACAAATGCTTGTGGTTCATTTTGACCTAAAAGCCTTCGAAGAAATGCTCTCTGGAGGAGCGTCAGCCCGTCTCAGAAGCGAGCCAACCCAAAAAGAACTCGCAGGACGTCGGTGCACAGAACTGTTGCCCCTGACCAAGTTCTCGAAGAAGCTCCTTCTGCAGCCCAAGACGGTGACCAAAGCTCTCATGTGGCTTTGCTTTCGACCGTAGAGGACCCCATGTCCCTAAATCCAGCAGATGAAAACACTATGATGCTGAGTTTTTGGAGGCACAAGGGAAATCCATACGGACAAAAAAGAAGCCGCATAAGAGGGATGGGCAGTTTGTCCTATGGCAGCCAACTCTGGCCGCAGGCAGACAACTCATGTGACAGCCATCTCTGGCCGCATGATGATGGCCCATGCGGCAGCCAACTCTGGACGCAGGAAGATGCCCTATGCAGCAGCCATCTCTGGCCGCAAGAAGATAGCCCATGTGGCAGCCAATCCTGGCCTCATACAGGATGTCTCATACGGCCCAATCAGAAGCTCTGTGTTCAACCTTCTCTCGTGCAGGTCCGACGCCAAGCGGCCCATTGAGAATGTGGGATGTATCAATCTGAATCTTTTTACTATGCAAC
Source organism: Iris pallida (assembly GCA_029216955.1). NCBI lineage: Eukaryota > Viridiplantae > Streptophyta > Magnoliopsida > Asparagales > Iridaceae > Iris > Iris pallida. The sequence goes on from JANAVB010013999.1 coordinate 10,069,033, forward strand.
TTTGGAGGCTACCTCAAAGAAGTCTAGGGCAGTGCAGGCCCAACAAGCCCAGTCAACTGTCTAAGTTGCTGATAATCAGCGGCCCCGTTGACTGTTACAGGGGCTCCAGATGGAAAGTTGTACAGAACCACCCGCTTCCAGTCTCCCAGGGCTAACGGACAGGGTGGGTCTTTAAAGTCTCCCTCCAATGATCGAGAGCAAGTGCTTTGACTAGCCACGGATCAGGGAGCAAACATGATACCTAAGTACCCGTGCGCTCGGGATACCCTAGTCCACAAGTTTGGTGTAAAGGTAGATCAGCTTACTACCGACTTGCGTGAGGTGATTACTCACAAACGCAAGGTGGCAGCATTGGCATTCAATGAGTCCTTCTCGGGACGTTATTGCATCTAAGTCATCATCAACAGCTGTTGCGACAAATCTGCAGCACCTGAAGGTTGGCAGTCAGTTTTCCAACGACTGCAGCAGCCAGCACCTGTCCAACAACAACTAAAAAAATAGGTACAAATTCTGGGAGTCGAGGAGTTTTCTTTCGCCTCTTATAATTCAACTCAAAAGGTTCCTCCTAGCAAGGGAGAAAAGAAGACAGTCTCTTCAAGTCCGGCAATCTCAGCCGGTATTGCAAGAAGACCCTCATCTGGAGGGTTGCCACCGACAACCACAGGGGGTGTCTATTTAGGCACACAATCCAATAAAGCTTCCAGCACCCGGGGGTACACCTTCGGCCTTCTTGAGAGTAGATGAAGCTGGGGGTAGCAGCCCCCTCAATATATGTAATAACCCAGTGTACCAAGAGCACATACAGGGGTAGAGATCCCTAAAACTGCAGAACAGACTTGGACTTCCCTGAGGGCCACCACCCTCACCAAGACGATGTGGCTTCCTGCACAGGGGGTAGCACCCCTTCTGAGTCCGAGGAAGATGACATTTCGACATTCTTGGATGATTTCTCTGTACAAGGTACGACACATTGAGCACCTCTGCTACGATCCCTTCCATCTCGACCCACGTGAGGACAGTCTTTATGGCTGACGCTGATCATGAAGCGCCTTATGACCGATAATGTCAAAAAGTACTTGAATCCATGCTCCTGTTCTTGGTCAAGTCCATGGACGAAATCAAAGTCGCCTTGCCAACCCAACTGACAAGGATGTCCGAACAAACAAGCTTGGGACCCACAGTCAACGCGGACTCCAATACGACCGCCCCTCCTTTGGATAATGATCCCTTAGGAGCATCCGTTCCTTCAGCTGCAAATGAAGCCAAGGAGGCAATGAGGGAATTCCAGGAGCTTCGAACAATGTTCAATGCCCGAGACTCCTCTCGGGACCTCAGAATACGACAGCCATATCCCGTTGCATGGAGAGATGTGCCTTTTCCACTACGGTACAAGCATTTCCATATCGATTTATGACGGAAAGACCTCTGCTAGTCGGTACATGACTTACTTTGAAGTCACAACCGACCTTGTCGTATAGTGACGCCATCCTCACGCGATTATTCATCGAAGCATTGGAGGGGATCACGTTCGACTGGTACCGCAATCTTTCCGACAACTGCATCCATTCTTTTGACGGCTTCAATAACATGTTCCTGGAAAGATTCTACGAAGTGGGGCATGTTGTAATGATGTCATCTCTCATGGACGTCGTTTAGGGAGAGAGGAAGCTAACAAGGAACTATATCGAGCGGTTCTGCCAAACCGCAATGAGATTGCCCCAAGGCAATCCTGAGAGCTCCTTGATTGAAATCTGCCAGAAGAAGTTGCTTCACGCAATTGGCCCCTGGATGGGTGACGATCAGTTCAGGGATTGGACGACCTTCATCATAAGTACTACTACAAAGGTAATTGAAGAAGGCTCGCCAGTTGGGATTACACATCCCAGATAGAAAGGATAAAGACAGACGTCCTGGTTCCACCACCAGCAACAACAACAACAGTGATGCCACCTCCAACCAGAACAATAAGGAAAAACAGGCCATGGTCGTTGATGTGACCCAAAAGCCTGAACAAAAATAGACGGAAGGTTAGTAGCCCAAGGTGAATTACTCATTTGAAGATAGTCATGTCAAACCTATCTTCGATATGCTCTTGCAAGGGGATAGGATCCAGCTCCCTCCACCAAGGTGCGATCCCCGAGCGGTAGAAATGGAGGACCCTAAATATTGTCACTTCCACCGCTACGTCCATCATTCCACTCATGACTGCTTCCAATTAAAGCGGTACATTCAGAGTCTTATCGACTCCAAAGCTCTGTTGATAGACTTTGAAGAGGTTACCGTGGTGGCGAACATGGTGTCAATTCAGTTCGGCGACTTTCCTTCAACAATCACTCCAGACGGGGTAATACCTATTCATCTGGCAACGATGGTGGTTACTAATCTTCCACCCATCCGGAGCCTGACATCTGGATTGGTACCTCCACCATATTACGATGAGAGATCATGTGGGTGCATCCATACTTAGTGCCCGAAGTTACTCAGGAGGTGTCATCTCCTACCAACAAGAAAAAGGACAGGAAGTCTAGATCCTGCCATACAATTTCAGCCGAAGCTGAGGAAGCTGCAGCCATTCTTACCCAGTCTGGAGCACAAGTCCAGCACGCACGGGATTTTAGTCGAAGATCCTCAGCCGACAACGTTGTCTCCCTCTGATGTTCCAAGGCCATCTCAACCTCCACTGGCGGATAAGTCCAAGCCAAAGAAACTCGCTTCGACAGGCCACTCCGTAACGATGTACCTCAGGGACTGGAGAGACCTTACAACTTTGACATATTAGCACAATTGGCTAATACGCCAGAAAAGTTGTCATTATACGAGCTCCTAAGCTCTCCAAGGATCTTCGTGTCGCATTGAGCGAAGCACTCCAAAATGCTGACGCCTACTTAGCTCAGGTCAAGCCTCCAGGGGAAGACCCGCCAGCAGATCTACGGGGCAACAATAGCACAGATGCAATGCCCAACATCATATTTACTCTACGGGACATGTTGATCAAGTCCAATTTGCATGATCGCCCTTGTACTACACTGGATACATAGGCAATCAAGGTGGATTGGATGCATATCGACCCTGGCTCGTCAATAAGCATCATCCTGAAAAACCTGCTCCAACTTCTTGGCATCCCTATGCACCGGCTAGCGGCGACCAACACTGCCATTAGCTGTTTTAACTCGGGAAGGAGCTATCCCCTAGGGAAGATTCGATTGAAATGTCAGATTGGTGACCTGAAGATGGAGGTTACCTGCTACATCATAGATGCATACACCTCTATAACATCCTCCTAGGACGTCCGTGGATACATGACTATATGATCGTGCCATCCACCCTTCACTAGTGTTTCAAGTATGTCAGTAAGCATGGTTTCGTGAAAACTGAATTCGCCGACATCGATCCCTTCAGAGGGGTTGAATCATTACTCTTTGGAGGCTTGTCTATATGACGAATCCAGGAAACAAATAACTGATGAACTGGAGGCCATCACAGGGCCAGAAAAACTTTGAGAATTCGTCTCCAGGCCCGCAAACCGGGCAAGGCCGCCACCCTCGTCGTAACTTTGCATAAAGAGGTGCTCGGTTCTCCTTCCTCGCCTACGCAGTTGGAACCAATGGTCATCCGGCTCCTGAGATCCAGCCAGGAGCCAAAACCTGTTATAGGGCTAATGGTGTCCGACAGCCAAAATCCAATCAAAGGCAACAGGAAGGTACAAGGCCCTCTGTAACACCGATGGTGATCCGATTGCCAAAATCTACTCAAAGGCAACCGGAAGACACAAAGTCCCTTGCTGAGCCAATTGTCATCCGTCTTCCCAAGATGAGCTGGCAACCAAGTGTTGATCCAACACTCTCAGGCGAGTCAATACCTCAAGCTGAACCCTTGGTGGTCAAGTTGCCCAAGATAGCATCCCGACCTCTAAGCTCGTAGGGGGTAGCCGAGGAGGACATAGAACTCGCAAAATACTTGGCTACACAAATGGATAGCCCTTCTACTGATGATGTAATCCGGTGGACAAAATTCCTTATTTCATCAATAAAAGGCTGCCGTTGGACTATTTTGAGTATGATAAGCCTAATCTAATGTATGTTGCACGGGACTATCTAGGCGTTAGCCTATACACACGAGTGACAACCGTCCATACCCCAAATCAACTTGCTCCCATTAAAGGCGCTTACTTCCTGGTCCCAGACAGAAGATGGGATCGTACGATCATCTTTGGCCGAAAGAAGGTCATCAATCTTTTACCCATAAGAGTCCGATCTCGGACCCGATGCTGAAAGATTACCACTCTACCTGTATAGTCCTCAAGCCAAGTATTCATGCAAAAGCTGGGGTACGACATGGAGGCTACCCCGTGTCTGAATCACGGCAGCGGTCGACGATTGCTTCTATAACCGTCGGCACCGGCAGGGAAACCTCATGACCATTATCACAAATCCAGACACGGCCTCGGGTATGTTACACCACCAACAACGCCCGAAAGTTCTGATGAAGAATGTGAGTGGCACTCTCATTCGAGTCACCCATTTATGACTCTAATAGCAGTATTGGAGATATATTTAGACAGACATTATCTGTCAACATGACATCCGCTGATATTGAATAGGAAGACGAAGATCTACTTGAACCACTTGAGTTGGAGCCGTGGGTCTAGCAACTAGATGTACTATAGGAAAATGCTTTGAACTTCGTGATCCTTCCACTGAAGACGAGGTTTACAAGTTATCCTCGGTGATGAATCCTCTCCAAAGCCAATCTTCGGCAATAAAAGCCTGACAGACGGCGAGCGGGAGTCGTTGTTACAACTCGTCAGAGAATACATCGACATTTTTGCCTGGGCTATGACATGACTGCCAAGGCTAAACCTCGAGATCGAACTTCATAAGCTCAACATTATCCGGACGCAAAACCAGTCAAACAACGCAGCGACGGTTTCGTCCAGACATCATGA
>JANAVB010013999.1:10126783-10169283 GCA_029216955.1 Iris pallida
TTTGCTCTCCCACTCCATTATAAATTATTCTTTTGAGGCGTTTAGCCGCCAAGCAAGTGTTAGCTCATGTTAAATTTACATTCTTGTCTGCTTAAGAGCTGTAACATGATTGACAAATCCTAGGGTTGGTTATGTATGACTTAAACTCTTGCTAGTCCCCATATTTTTGTATGTCAAGCTTCATGATCATCTGAATATATAATGTATGGGATGCCTTACTTTGTATGTCTGATGATCTACCATCTTGTTACACTTACTTGCTTACTTGAGATTGAGACACTAGGCTTGTTATTAACCACAAGAGACTGTTAGCTTGTAGCAAAACCCTCATGTATCTAGACAGCCATAACCGTACATCATGGTGGGTTACACTTCAATGTACGTAGCTGGCTATGTTTGTCCCTCGCTCTCCAGTATTCTGGTTCAGGGACGTGACAAATTTCGAACGGAGGGCAAATATAGAAATAATATAACTCAATCACGGTCTAAGCATGATGGGATAACACAAAATTCTATAACTAAAAGAAAACAAATAAAAACTACTAAATGATAATATTTCAAAACAACTCAAAATAAGTGAAGTCTCAGATTATTACAATTCAAATTCTAAACATGAATTTTATAGCAAGTCTACTAGACTAGTCTCCCGATCACTCCTGAGCGTCGGGGCCAAAGGTAGCTAATTCCCCTCCAGATCCATAGCAAGTAGGGCATGTATCCTCAGGGCTATCATCTGTAATATTTTCAACAGGTCTAGTCAAGACATGAACGAATACATCTCATAAAAAAAATCCAACTAAATGACAAAGACTATAAAACAATTATAGACAGTTATATTGATGAAGCATAGGAGTTTTACGTAGTTTAAGTTATAAAGCAACAGTTAAAAATAAGAAAAGTAAATTCTGTGAAAGAGAAGATCATGTCAATGAAGACTGTAAATAAAAGCAAGCTGAACTAGAATAATGTGATATGAGTCCAGGTGGTACACTGTAGGTCAAGTGTGATTCCAATCAATGGTTCAAGTAGGGTGATTCTTGTAATGATCTTTGTGATGATTCTAGTAAAGACCCTTGTGGTGATTCTAGTAATGATTCTAGACAATACTCAAAGGTGTATTTTAAAATACTGATATCGGCACGTAAACGGCTAGGGGTAATCTAGCACATCACACACTAGCCAAGTGTGGGATGGCTATCGTTCTTGTATAATTCACAGGGAGGTGGTTCGAGTATTTGAGAATGTTTACATGTCTACTCAAGTATTTCCCTGCCCAACTAGTACGAGTGAATCCATAATACGACATATAAATCTAGAATAAATCTAGCCAGAACATGAAGGTGCTTCTAGGTGATTATTGTAGTGGTTCTTGTAATAGAGGCTAAAAATGTAAGGTGTGTGTGTAGTATACATGAATTCTAGAAATATCAATCTGTGTTTGTAACAGAGAATCAAATAGAACTGACTAGAACTGAAATATAAAAATCGACAAGTTAATGAAAGAACTATCAGAGAATGTACTCGTCAGATACCCTGAGTGACTAATGAATACATATGTCCGAACCGGAGTCACAATGTCCTATTTAGAGCATTACAGGTTATAATTTATTCAAGATACAATAAATGAAGTTTATAATGCAAACTACATGCTTCTAGGTTATTCTAGGTCAAAGTCAACTCTTGGTCAACTCTGGTCAACTTTGGTCAACCATTCTGGTCAAACTAGGTCAACCCTAAGTCAACTAGTCCATTATCCCAAATTTAGGTCAAACTTGAGTTATCTAGTCATTTTAAGTCCATTTGGGTCAAGTCTAGGTCAAGTTTGACTCAAAGTTGACTTTTGTCAACTTGGTCAACTTGCTAGTCAACTATGCCAAGTTAGGCCTACTGGGTCATTTCTAAACTAACTCATTAATCCCTAAGCTATATATGCAATTCAATTTACTGTAATATATATATATATATATATATATATATATATATATATATATATATAAGAAGGGTGGCTCTTAACGAGCAGTACATGTGCCAGGGTCGAAACACACAAAAGAGCCCTGGAATGCTAAGTAGCTAATACAAAAGATTTAAGGGGTAAATAGCAAAATTTTAAAAGAAAATTGAAATTTGAAACCGTGGGGATGCTTGGCCCTAAGGGAGGGATGGGCACACAGCCCAATGTAAACCGTTGGAGGGTGTTCAGTAAAGTAGTAGTCGTCTTTCTTTTTTTGGAAAGAGAAAAGGAAAACCGAAATTCGAAAAAAATCGAATTTCGAAAAGCGGATGGCACTCCATGCGCGGGGCCCAGGGCCGGAGGGCGGGCTGGTAGTTGCACTGCCCGAGGGAGGCCCGCTACCCAAGGATGCGTACTGCGCGAGGGGCACGCTGCCCGAGGTGGGCGCACGTCCCGGAGGGAGAGGGATGTCGGTGCCGGGACGGCGTCCGGCCGACGTGCAGGCCGAGAGGGGAACCAACGCCATAGGGGGACGCCGGCCCGAAGGAGGAGCCTCGGCCGAAAAAGAGTGGGCCCGGCACGGCGAGCGAAGGCGGAAGCTCCGGCGGTGCTAGTTCCGGCTGAGGGGAAGGCACAGCCGGAAGGGAGGGAGAGGCGGGTGCTCGACCTCCGGGGGGAGGGGAAAGGGTGACGCCCCAGTCCCAAAATACGTAGGACTAGGAACGTAGACATGCCAGCTGTATTCATACGAAGTATACTCCAATATATGGAAACCTCGTACGAATACATGAGCTGTAAAATACAGTAGAACCATAACTAATCTCATCCACACAAAATAAATGAATAAAAGATGTCATATAATGATAATGAATTATCTTGATACAATATGTTGGGCGGAGACAAATCCACTACCAACAAAATAAGGAAAAATATATAAAAAATGAAATGAGTGGCGAGCTAAGCGAAGACGATCCAAGTGCAATCATCCTCGAAGAAATAGCGAAGATCACGGCTAGAGCTAGAACACCTACGAAAGACAATAGCACACACCTGGAGAAATAACCAGGTCCTTAGAGGGACATAACAAGACACATAATATTATGCCATATAAACTGAATAAATATTGCTCAAATAAATAAGTAAATCGAATTATAACATGGTCCAATACGCACCTACTGAACGAGCGTACCATCCCCCCAACCAAACAAGGACAGGAGATGGTAAACTAATTCACGGTAGCGTATCTTTCCATGCTATGAATCCAATATGGTATCCGGACCCCAACAAGGTTCAATACCTTCTCATCGAGGTAGTAAGCCACACCTACAACCAAACAAGGACAAGATGTGATGAACTAATCCGTGACAAGTTATTGTTCCAAGCCACGGTCAGATACAAGTACCCAAACCAAAAGTACTCGTACCTAACGGATAAAGGTGCCTAACCGTTCTATGTGAATGTAGTTAAGAACAATCCTTCCTACGCATGGGCCCTGGCTAACTAGGATCGGCGTAGTCCCCCTTGGGTACCAGAGGCCCCATCAATAAGAGCATGACGTTCCGCAGGATCGTCAGTGGCCGTTAGTAATCCTGGGTCATCAACCCCGTATCTCCAGCGGAGAGTCCGGGTCACAAAGGAAGTGCATCGAAGCCCATACGCTAAGGAATTGTCCTTCCCGCCCAATGCCTACTTTGTTGTATCCACAACACAAACCACTATAACCGCTAAGTCAAACTAAGCATGCAACCTCTATTAGCGGTTATTCCTATCGCACGGCTTGTACGTACTGGTTGCCAGCCAATCACGCACTTTCGTGTCCTACATGCGACACACACAACTTTGTGTTACAACGTGTCAAGGCCAATGAATGCAACACACAAGGTGGTCCCTTAACTCTAGGTTTAATATGAGAAAAATAATACATAGCAAGAAATATAAATGAACAGTAAGTTCTAACAGGTTATGCCATGTATCACAGTTTATTTTACATAAAGAAAATAAATAATGCAGGAAATATGAGCTAAAATAATTTAAACAGTAAATGGCAAGGTGTCTTGCCTGACAGTACGCCTGGTGTGCTGCGATAATCATGGTGGCATGAACTGCGTCTTTGGTGTAACAACTACACAAGGGGACCTCTGTTAATGGCATGGACAGTTCCATTGGGTCCAGAAGGGTCAAATTAGTTAGGATGGACATAAGGTAGTACGAATTTGGTGACAGGACATGAATAAGAGGATTTAGTCGCGGACAGGAGGGAGTCGAAGGAAATAATATATATACAAATTTAGAAAACTATTTATAATAATCGAAACCTAGTTTGAGTCTAAATAATGATTGAAAGACACTTAAAGTCAAGAAAAATTTATTTCTGGCTAAAAACTCTAAGTTTTGACAAAATAATTATTTCTAAGTATAAAAACTATATTTTATATATGGAAATATTTAAGTACTTTTTCGAAAATAATAAGGTCTTATTTAGGCCAAAACTATAACTCGTCAAATATATTTATTTACCTCTAATTCGAAAAATATTTTAGAGATAACTTGTCAAATATATTTACGTACATATAACTCGAGAAAATATATATTTTTAGAGTCAAAGTTTACTTGAAATTCGCTAGAAAATATTTGTAAAATTTTTCTAAAATAATGCAGTTACTAAATCTAGCAGGACAACAAAATAATAATAATAACAGTGGTAATAATAGTAATAATAATAATAATAATAATAATAATAATAATAATATTAAGTATGATGTTAGCAATAATACCAAAACAAAAATAGCTATAATAATTAATAATATTATTATTAACCCTAATAATAATAATATATATAATACCTAAGTTAACAAAAAAAGCAAAAAGTAAAACAAAAATAATAAAAAGAACCAATAAAACTTTACTCCTCTCAGAAGAGAAGACCAGCAACAAAGAGAAACAAAAAAAACAAGAAATTTTTTTGTAAGCAATTAAAGAGGGAGAGAAAAATCTGAGGGAGCTGAATAGGCGGTCGGGGGTTTCGTGGTGGGGTGGCTGCGTGCGGCGGCGCCAGAAGTCGTGGGCTCTCGGCGAATGCATTGGAGGGGGTCGGGCTAGAGAGAGAGGGGCGCGGTTGGTAGAGACGGCGGGCGGTGGAAGGAAGTCGGAGGGCGAGCACGCGGAGCTGCGTACGGAACTCCGGCGGCGGCGAGCGGCGGAGAGAAGGGTTTGCTGCGGGAGACTGTGGGTGCGGAGGAGAAGGCGGATGCGGGAAAGCGGAGGCTGTGCGCGGTGGGGCTCGTCGGCGGATGGCGCCGGAGCAAAGGGGTTCGGGGCTAGGCTCGGCAATGCGGGACGGTGGCTCGGGAAAGTCGGCGGTCGGCGCGCTAGGCCGGTGAGGCCAGGCGGGGCAGCCGGGAGAGAGACCCAGGGGGAGAGGCTATGGAGCGGTCGCTGAGGAGGAGTCTGGGGGAGAGGTATCAGGCGGCGATCCCGCTCGGGGCGGCGCCGGAGGAACGCGGTAGAGATGGGTTTCTCGAGGGTGGTAAGGGGTTTTGGAAGGGCGGAGGTGGCCATTCGTGGCTGGGCGGAGAGGATGTTCGGGACAGGGATGACGCTGGTCTGCGGCGGCAGAGAACGGGGTTCCGGCCGCGGATGCGCGATTGTCGATCGGCGGCGGTTCTAGGGGTCCGCCCACGGCGGTCATGGCTCGGCGGATCCGGTGGAGGTAGGTGTTTCTATTTATTTTCTTTTGCTGTGTTTTGGGGATGGTGGCGGTGATGGCCGGCTTCGCCGGTGATGGCGTTTGTAGGCTGCAGTAGCAGGGGCGTAGGTGATGATGTCAGTGGTGACGGCAGGTGGTGATGGTGGTGGTGCATGGCCGCGGGAGTTCGGATGGACGGGACGTGGTTGGCCGGGCTGGGTTGGACTATTGGTGGCGGAGATCCGTGGGTGTCGGGCTGTGCTGGGTGTGGGCGACAGTGATGGTGGTTGTTTGGTCGGGTTGGTGGCGACGTACGGGGACAGGGCTAGTTGGTGGATGGCCGGGGGACGGCTCGTGGAGTGGGCAGTTGGCTCGGGTAGGATTATGTTAGGTTTAGGAATTCAATTTTATCGAGTCGTGGTTGTGTCCTGCGAGACACGGATGGTGATGAGGAGATGTCTCCGGTGTGTCGGACATGGAAGAGATTGTATATGTAAAAAGAAAAATAGTAGAAGTAGCTAGGTTGACACGGACACAATGCACGTATATTTGTGGTGGAGAAAATTATGGAGGAATTAATAAAAAAAGTTGGAGGAGTACCTTCCTATTTATAGGATGTGGGAATTCCCAATTGGATAAGAATTAGGATTCCTTTAAACCCAATTTAGATATTTCCTAATTTAATTTAAATCAATTTAAACCCAAATCCAAATATAATCCAATTTAAATCTAATTAAATTTTTAGCTTAAAATCAAATGGGATAAATAAAACTTCAAATATTTACTATTTAAAAAATCCATAAATTTAAATCAAGATTTAAATCTTCACAATAATTTTGAAATATATTTTTCAAAAATATTTATAATAATAATTTCAAAAATTACATTAATATTTTTAAATATCCTATTTGAATAATAAATTATTAATATTAATAATTCTCGAAAATTATATTTTTATTTAAAATAAACTAGCAAAATATTTATGAAATATATGTATGCACGATAATATTATTTATTCTAAATAAAAGGCCTTTCATAAATAAAGTCATAAATTTAGGAAATTTTGATAGCTAAATTAAACGATAAAAATAAGAAAAAAAATGTTTTTCTAAAAATATGTACGCTCGTAAATATTCGCACTCGTCGAGTAATTACGAAAAAAAAAATTTCCTACGCAACGTACAATAAAAATTAAATCAGTACCAAAATTTAATAATAAAAAAATAGTAGAAATTTAGGAGTTTTACATCCTACCCAACTTAAAAGAATTTCGTCCTCGAAATTAAGAATTAGTAGGGGGTGAGAAGACACAAGTGGGTATCGATGGGGATCAAAACGATGACAATGTTTTCACGAAATCATGTCGTAAGAAATTGCGATCTAGATCATAGAAAAACAATACGGTATGGTCATAATCGATAGGAAGCTAGAGGAAGTTCTAGAATAACGCCCTCCTCCTTCTAAAATACGTGAAGGCGAAAGCAATATGGAGTTTGAAGGAGGCGTTATCGAATATGAATACGTGGTTCAAAGGCGACCGAATAATTCAAAAGAATTGTCAAGGCAGTCGTGGATGGGATTCTAGAGGACAAGTTTAGCTATGTCCCCACCCACGTAGAATGATAGATAAAAGCGAACCAAAGTACACTTGGTTGATCAGACCATCATGCACCGGTTCTGATTAGACCATATATTAGTGGACATGCCCAAATAACATATGTCTTGAAACAAGATTTGATAAAGAATAAGCTTGCAAAAACTAGGCTACATTAGCATCATTAGTCAATATGGTAAAAACATGGGCACGAGAGATTACGATTGAAAGAAAGCAGAATGATTCTAAGTCATATCACATGTTGGTCTCTATACAGTCGTTCTATAGCCTTCTTGTCCCAGTCCTTGGTTGACTAGATGGGTTAGGGCCCTCTAAACTTTACAAGTACCAAGGGATTGCTAGGTCACAAGGCATTCTACCCAACTTAAAAGAATTTAACTAATGGTGTTTGGGACAGCTAACTAATTGGGTCAATCTCTAGCAAGTACGAAGGGAAGATAAGGATAATGATAGAAGGAATCAAGCAAGATGCAATCGATGAGTCAAACGGTAGATTGAAGAAAGTGGTCAAATATATGGATGAGATCCTAGACTTCTAATCCTATTCGCAGGCTTGCTTGGTACGGTAAAGTAACCAAACAATTTATCTTGACCTGCATGGGCCACCACAAAAACATGTGACGCCCCAGTCCTAAAATACGTAGGACTAGGAACGTAGACATGCCAGCTGTATTCATACGAAGTATACTCCAAATACATGAGCTGTAAAATGCAGTAGAACCATAACTAATCTCATCCACACAAAATAAATGAATAAAAGATATCATATAATGATAATAAATTATCTTGATACAATATGTTGGGCGGAGACAAATCCACTACCAACAAAATAAGGAAAAATACATAGAAAATAAAATGAGTTGCGAGCGAAGCAAAGACGATCCAAGTGCAATCATCCTCGAAGAAATAGCGAAGATCACGGCCAGAGCTAGAACACCTGTGAAAGACAATAGCACACACCTGGAGAGATAACCAGGTCCTCAGAGGGACGTAACAAGACACATAATATCATGCCATATAAACTGAATAAATATTGCTCAAATAAATAAGTAAATCAAATTATAACATGGTCCAATACGCACCTACTGAACGAGCGTACCATCCCTCCAACCAAACAAGGACAGGAGATGGTAAACTAATTCACGGTAGCGTATCATTTCATGCTATGAATCCAATATGGTATCCGGACCCCAACAAGGTTCAATACCTTCTAATTGAAGTAGTAAGCCACACCTACAACCAAACAAGGACAAGATGTGACGAACTAATCCGTGACAAGTTATTGTTCCAAGCGGTCAGATACAAGTACCCAAACCAAAAGTACTCGTACCTAACGGATAAAGGTGCCTAACCGTTCTATGTGAATGTAGTTAAGAACAATCCTTCCTATGCATGAGCCCTGGCTAAATAGGATCAGGCGTAGTCCCCCTTGGGCACCAGAGGCCCCATCAGTAAGAGCATGACGTTCCGTAGAATCGTCAGTGGTCGTCAGTAATCATGGGTCATCAACCCCGTATCTCCAGCGGAGAGTCCGGGTCACAAGGGAAGTGCATCGAAGCCCATACGCTAAGGAATTATCCTTCCCCGCCCAATGCCTACTGTGTTGTATCCACAACACAAACCACTATAACTGCTAAGTCAAACTAAGCATGCAACCTCTATTAGCGGTTATTCCTATCGCACGGCTTGTACGTACTGGTTGCCAGCCAATCACGCACTTTCGTGTCCTACATGCGACACACACAACTTCGTGTTACAACGTGTCAAGGCCAATGAATACAACACACAAGGTGGTCCCTTAACTCTAGGTTTAATGTGAGAAAAATAATACATAGCAGGAAATATAAATGAACAGTAAGTTCTAACAGATTATGCCATGTATCACAGTTTATTTTGCATAAAAAAATAAATAATGCATGAAATATGAGCTAAAATAATTTAAACAGCAAATGGCAAGGTGTCTTGTCTGATAGTACGCCTGGTGTGCTGCGATAATCATGGTGGCATGAACTGCAGTCTTTGGTGTAACAACTACACAAGGGGACCTCTGTTGATGGTACGGACAGTTCCCTTGGGTCCAGAAGGGTCAAATTAGTTAGGGTGGACATAAGGTAGTACGAATTTGGTGACAGGACATGAATAAGAGGATTTAGTCGCGGACATGAGGGAATCGAAGGAAATAATATATATACAAATTTAGAAAACTATTTATAATAATCGAAACCTAGTTTGAGTCTAAATAATGATTGAAAGACACTTAAAGTCAAGAAAAAATTATTTGTGGCTAAAAACTCTAAGTTTTGACAAAATAATTATTTCTAAGTATAAAAATTATATTTTATATATGGAAATATTTAAGTACTTTTTCGAAAATAATAAGGTGTTATTTAGGCCAAAACTATAACTCGTCAAATATATTTATTTACCTCTAATTCGAAAAATATTTTAGAGATAACTTGTCAAATATATTTACGTACATATAACTCGAGAAAATATATTTTTTTAGAGTCAAAGTTTACTTGAAATTCGCTAAAAAGTATTTGTAAAAATTTTCTAAAATAATGCAGTTAGTAAATCTAGCAGGGACAACAAAATAATAATAATAACAGTAGTAATAATAATAATAGTAATAATAATAATAATAATAATAATAATAAGTATGATGTTAGCAATAATACCAAAACAAAAATAGCAATAATAATATTAATATTAATATTAATAACCATAATAATAATAATATATATAATACCTCAGTTAACAAAAAATGTAAAAAAGTAAATAATAAAAGAATCAATGAAACTTTACTCCTCTCAGAAGAGAAGACCAGCAGCAAAGAGAAACAAAAAAACAAAAAAATTTTTTGTAAACAATTAAAGAGAGAGAAATCTGAGGGAGCTGAATAGGTGGTCGGGGGTTTCGTGGTGGGGCGGGTGCGTACGGCGGCGCCGGAAGTCGTGGGCTCTCGGCGAATGCAGTACAGGGGGTCGGGCTAGAGAGAGAGGGGCGACGGTTGGCAGAGACGGCGGGCGGTAGGAAGGAAGTCGGAGGGCGAGCACGCGGAGCTGCGTTCGGAACTCCGGCGGCGACGAGCGACGGAGAGAAGGGTTTACTGCGGGAGACTGTGGGCGCGAAGGAGAAGGCGGATGCGGGGAAGCGGAGGCTGTGCGCGGTGGGGCTCGTCGGCGGATGGTGCCGGAGCAAAGGGGTTCGGGGCTAGGCTCGGCAAGGCGGGACGGTGGCTCAGAAAAGTCGACGGGCGACGCGCTAGGCCGGTGAGGCCAGGCAGGGGCGACCGGGAGAAGAGACCCAGGGGAAGAGGCTATGGAGCGGTCACTGAGGAGGAGTCTGGAGGAGAGGGTTCAGGCAGCGATCCCGCTCAGGGGCGGCGCCAGAGGAATGCGGTGGAGATGGGTTTCTCGAGGGTGGTGAGGGGTTTTGGAAGGGCGGAGGTGGCCATTCGTGGCTGGACGGAGAGGAAGTTCGGGATGGGGATGACGCTGGTCTGCGGCAGCGGAGAACGGGGTTCCGGCCGCGGATGCGCGGTTGTCGACCGGCGGCGGTTCTGGCGGTCCGCCCACGGCGGTCATGGCTCGACGGATCCGACGGAGGTAGGTGTTTCTATTTGTTTTCTTTTGTTGTGTTTTGGGGATGGTGGCGGAGATGGCCAGCTTCGCCGGTGATGGCGTTGGTAGGCTGCAGTAGCAGGGGCGTAGGTGATGATGTTAGTGGTGACGGCAGGTGGTGATGATGGTGGTGCATGGCCGCGGGAGTTCGGGTGGACGGGACGTGGTTGGCCGGGCTGGGTTGGACTGTTGGTGGCGGAGATCCGTGGGTGTCAGGCTGTGCTGGGTGTAGGACGACAGTGATGGTGGTTGTTTGGTCGGGTTGGTGGCGACATACGGGGACAGGGCTAGTTGGTGGATGGCCGGGGGACGGCTCGTGGAGGTGGGCAGTTTGCTCGGGTACGATTAGGTTAGGTTTAGCAATTCGATTGTATCGAGTCGTGGTTGTGTCCTGCGAGACACGGATGGTGATGAGGAGATGTGTCCGGTGTGTCGAATACGGGAGACATTGTATATGTAAACATAAAAATAGTGGAAGTAGCTAGGTTGGCACGGACACAATGCACGTATATTTGTGGTGGAGAAAATTGTGGAGGAATTAATAAAAAAAAGTTGGAGGAGTACCTGCCTATTATAGGATGTGGGAATTTCCAATTGGATAAGAATTAGGATTCCTTTAAACCCAATTTAGATATTTCCTAATTTAATTAAAATCAATTTAAACCTAAATCCAAATATAATCCAATTTAAATCTAATTAAATTTTTAGCTCAAAATCAAACGGGATAAATCAAACTTCAAATATTTACTATTTAAAAAATCCATAAATTCAAATCAAGATTTAAATCTTCACAATAATTTTGAAATATATTTCCCAAAAATATTAATAATAATAATCTCAAAAATTACATTAATATTTTTAAATATCCTTTTTGAATAATAAATTATTAATATTAATAATTCTCGAAAATTATATTTTTATTTAAAATAAACTAGCAAAATATTTATGAAATATATGTATGCACGATAATATTATTTATTCTAAATAAAAGGCCTTTCATAAATAAAGTCATAAATTTAGAAAATTTTGATAGCTAAATTAAACCATAAAAATAAGAAAAAAATGCTTTTTCTAAAAATATGTACGCTCGCAAATATTCGCACTCGTCGAGTAATTATGAAAAATAAAAATTTGGTACGCGACGTACAATACGACTACGCGACGTACAATAAAAAATTAAATCAGTACCAAAATTTAATAATAAAAAATAGTAGAAATTTAGGGGTTTTACAGAAAGGCAGACGGTCGTCGGGCGGAGAGGAGGGAAAGGGGACGCGGCCGGGAAGGGAGGGCTGTAGTGTCCCGCTCCTAGCGGTTCACTATGTAAGGCTTGTGGCTTGGCTAACTCGATCGGAACCGAGTATTAGGGAAACTTACCGTCGGCACCGAATCGATCACGGACAAGTGCATAAGAACCTTTCCAACTAATGGATTGGTTTCTCTTGAAATGCGTCCAAGAGTTTTCTCTGGATGTTTTTGCTGCTGGTTTTGTTGCTTGGTTTTGATGGATGCTTTTTCTGACGATTTTCGATGATTTGATTCTTGCCCGTTTTCATCGATTTGTATAGCATTCATTCTTGAGAATTCTGAGAGAAGAGAACACAATGAGATGGATTATTAATCAAACTTTTGGTGCCAATGCAGACTGACGCATGACGGAAGGCTAAGCGTGCAAGTGTTCCTCTCTCTCTTGGCGATTCTCTAATTTGGTGAGTGTGGATCTCTGTGGTGGTATTGTCCCTCTCGCTATTCCTTCATGCCAACTAAATAATTGTCTTACAACATCCGTTGATCGATATCAGTTGCTAATGCCACAAGTCAATACCACTAAGAAGCTAGAGATTGAACATTGAACATTGAAATGAATGCTAGTCCATAGAACATTGAAAGAATTGATTACACTGTTAACAACAATGAGAATTATGCTTGTCCCTTGAACATTGAAATATGGGAAATGAATTGATGCCTGAGATGTTGAATATGAGAATGCTGCGTATCTAATGTTGGCTTATTAACACCATACAATTGTGTACTGTTGAGTCGGTTATGCATTCGCGTGGTCATGGATGTCTTTGTGCACAAGGTTTGAGTAGTTTCCTCGGGACAGTACTTGGGGCACCGGGGACCGGCTCGACCTAGGAGGAAACAGTTGGTCGTGCTATGGTGGCACGAGGTATTGCGGGACATTCAGACTAGGCTTGCAACCTACTCTGGAATGGTACACCGTAATACCCGTTGGAAAGTCCTTTATGGTGCAGTCTCACCAACGACCCAGTCCGAATGCATGCTAACGATTGTCTTATGCAGGGGCGGTAAGTATATTATTATTATCCTATATCTTGTGCAGGAAAGCTGGATTCGGCCAATGGTAAAGTAAACATGGTTTATTCCATGTTACATTATTGTGATTTACTCTGAATGTTGCATGCCCCTAATGAGTTCATTTCTTTAAAATGCTAGTCATTAATAAAATGTTGGTTTAGCTGAGTGGGCCAACGGGGCTCACCAGCGCATTGTTATAATGTGCTGACCCCTCCTCCACAGGTACTGGAGAAGGCTCAGGCGCACGTCCGAATTAAAGCTTTCTGAACTGCTGTTTCCTTTCAAGTTGTTTTCCCTAAAGACGCACAAAGTATTACGGAGTTTTCAAAAGATAGCTGCTTATATTTCAAAGTACTAAAGGGGCATGATGTATGGAACGGGAAGTTATTTCATGGCAGCCTATCAGTTGTACTTCTTTTCATGAATCAATGTAGCCGAAATGGCATTTCAAATATTATCAGAAAAAGTTATATTCTGACTACAATTATGAATAAAATGAGTATTACTTCTTCCTATATTGTGTCTCAATGTTTCCGCAACTGTGGCTTACTTTCAAATGTTTCAAAGTGATTTAAATGTGCATGTTCTAGCCTTGTACAAGTGCAACTCCAGACTTGTACGGCATTACGCCTTAGCGAGGACGATCGATTCGGCGTGAATCGAAGCAAAGTGAGCGATTCCCCGAATCGGGACGTGACAAGTTGGTATCAGAGCACGGTTTAGAATCCTCGGATTTCAAAAATATTTTCAAAAGGAAGTCTTGATACAAATTTTCTCGATTGATGGTGTCGATAGCGCTGGCATGAAATAATGTTCCATACAATAAGCCCATAAATATTTTATGAGTGCTAATAGAATTATTTCTTTGTTGTAGAATGACTAAGGGTGATAGCTCAAAGACGAATTCATCGTCGGATCCGATTGAGAAACTGATTAAGCAAATGGAGGCTCAAAGGAAGCAGAGCGAAGCTCAACATCGCGCGCTTCAAGAGCAGCTTCAGTATCAGTTTCAGGAGCAGTTGGATGCTCAACAAAAACAAGTGGATAGTCTGACTCAGATTGTCACTAAGCTGACGGCCGATTCTAATGTTCCTGCAAAGGCCGCAGTAACCGAGATCGTGGAAGTACCGGCGGAGAAATCTGAGACGCCGACACGGAAGAGACCGAGTTTCAAGTTCTCTGAATTTAAAAGTTGCGACCTGCCTGAATTTAATGGAAAAGAGGAGCCAGATGAGGTGATGGGCTTCCTGAACACACTGGAGGGCTATTTCCGAATGTTAGAGATTCAGGGCAGTAAGAGAGTAGAGTGTGCCGCTGTACAACTTCGTCTCAAGGCCCAGGAATGGTAGATTTCGCAGAGACAGGCACTTTGCGGAAATAATCAGGATTTGAAGATGTCTTGGGAGACCTTCAAGCAGGCTTTCATTGTCCAATTCATTCCACCTGCTGTCCGTCAACAAAAAGAGAATGAGTTCATTGCACTTCGACAAGGCAGTATGTCAGTGCATGACTACGAGACAGAGTTTTTGAAGAGAGTCACATTCGCTAGGTACATGGTACCGAATGACGACGCCAAGCGAGGGAGATTTGTGCAAGGCTTGAATGAGGGCCTGGAGCGTGATGTTCTAAGTCGGAAGTGTGCGTCTTATCGGGAGGCGTATGAAACAGCTCTTGAGATGGAGAGATTTCATCCACCTAGCCGTGGAACAACACTACGCAACCAGGGGAGCAACCATAAACGACCCTTGACTGCAGAGAGGAATGACGTTCCTAAGCGTCATAACGCTGGCGAGAATAGAGGTGAATATCAAGGACCGCGTTGCTTCAAGTACAACCGGTATGGGCATCGGCAAGCAGAATACCGAGCCGGATGCTTCAATTGTGGCGGCATGGGCCACAGAGCATCTGAATACAGAAAGGGAAAGAATCAGAATCCCCCACGGGAACAGCACTATAATCATCGTGGACTAAACAACAATCATTATCGGGGGAACAACAATCAAAATCGTGGCCAAGCGCCACCAGCCTTACCAGCTCCGAACGGGAATGCACTGAATCAACAACAAGGTGGGCAAGCAAGGGTTTATGCCTTGACTCAGGTAGAGGCCCAGACCGCAGAAAATGTTATAACAGGTATGTTGCTGTACAAAGGCATACCTACAAGGGTACTTTTTGATTCTGGCGCTACTCATTGCTTTATCTCTTCTGATTTTGCAACAGAAAATAAATTTTGTATGACTCAACTAAAGTCAGCTTTGTGTGTTAGTACTCCTTCGGGAGTAGATATGCCTGCAACTTTGATTTGCAGGAACGGCTATATTAAAATTGGAGGCAAGACTTTATCTTTGGACTCAATTGTACTCGACATCAAAGAGTATGATATCATATTGGGAATGGACTGGCTCAGCGCCTGTCATGCAACTATCGACTGTGCGGATAAGAGAGTTGTGTTTCGCCTACCCGAGGAAACGAAATTTTCTTATTCGTGCGGCTCGGTGTTCCAAGGACCCATGGTCATATCAGCAGTTACAGCAAGGCACATGTTGTACTCAGGGTGTGAAGGCTTTCTTGCTTCTGTCCAAGACACTCGAATGAAGAGTGTAGGCTCGAATCAGCCCAAAATTGTGGCAGAGTTTCCCGATGTATTTCCGGACGAGATACCTGGGATGCCGTCGGATAGAGAAATTGAATTCACAATTGACACATTTTCGGATACTCGTCCGATATCTAAGGCGACGTACAGGATGGCACCGACAGAATTAAAGGAACTAAAGGTGCAGCTACAAGAATTACTAGACCGGGGATACATTCGCCCAAGTGTATCTCCGTGGGGAGCTCCAGTGCTATTTGTGAAGAAGAAGAAGGATGGGACGATGCGGCTGTGCATCGATTACAGAGAACTAAACAAGGCAACCATCCGTAACAAGTATCCCTTGCCTAGAATAGATGATCTGTTCGATCAGCTACAAGGGACGACCGTGTTTTCAAAAATCGATCTTCGTTCAGGATACCATCAGTTACAGATCAGACCCGAAGATGTTCCTAAGTCAGCATTCCGTACAAGATACGGACATTATAAGTTTTTGGCCATGCCATTCGGCTTGACCAATGCTCCAGCAGCCTTTATGGATTTAATAAATAGAGTGTTTCGACCGTTCTTAGACAAGTTTGTTGTTGTGTTCATCGATGACATCTTGATCTACTCAAAGGACAGGGAGACTCATGTCGAGCACTTGAGAGAAGTACTTCAGACGCTGCGGGATAACCAGCTCTATGCAAAACTAAGCAAGTGCGAATTTTGGATGAACAACGTGTCCTTCCTTGGACATGTTATTTCCGTGGAAGGTGTTGCCGTCGACCCAAAGAAGATTGAGGCAGTGGTAGACTGGAAGCAGCCTGTATCAGCTAGTGAAATACGGAGTTTCCTTGGTTTAGCCGGGTACTACCGTAGATTTGTGAAGGACTACTCGAGAATCGCCTCGCCTTTGACTCGCCTGACTCAAAAGGGAGTCGTATTTAAGTGGACGGACGACTGTGAGAGTAGTTTCCAAGAACTCAAGCAGCGGCTCGTCACGGCCCCAATTTTAGCACTCCCGGAAGGCTCTGAGGGATTTCAGATCTACAGTGACGCGTCGGGACTTGGTTTGGGATGTGTTCTCATGCAACGCGGGAAGACAATATCTTTTGCTTTGAGACAACTCAAACAGCATAAGAAGAATTATCCAACACATGATTTGGAACTGGCGGCGATTGTGTTCGCATTAAAATTGTGGCGACACTATCTCTATGGTGTGTCCTGCGAGATCTTCACGGATCACAAGAGCCTGAAATATATATTCACACAGAAAGAATTGAATTTGAGGCAGCGGCGTTGGTTAGAATTGATCAAGGATTATGACTTGACAATCTCCTACACGCCGGGTAAAGGAAATGTTGTAGCTGATGCCTTGAGTCGGAAATTTGTTGGGTCACTAACAATAGCAAAAGAGGTACTACGGGATCTTGAAGAGATGGGCATCGAATTTAGGTTCCGTCTGCAGAATGTACAGTTGACTCAATTGCACCTTGAGCCGAGTCTCCAGGGAAGGATTAAGATTGCTCAGAAGGATGACCCATTTCTGCAGAAGATACGCGAGTTGATTCTGGTAGGAAAGGCGTCAGACTTTACCGTTGAAGATGACACTATTCGTGTCAAGGGGAGATTGTGCGTCCCTAAGGATGAGAATATCAGGAAGGAAATACTGACCGAGGCTCATTTTGCGAAGTATTCCTTGTATCCGGGAAGTACGAAAATGTATAAGGATCTACGCTTAACTTTTTGGTGGCATGGTATGAAGAAGGATGTGGCGCTATTCGTGTCACAATGCATGGATTGTCAGCGTATGAAGGCCGAACATCAACGGCCAGGCGGAGAACTACAAAATTTAGCTATTCCACTTTGGAAGTGGGATAATATCTGTATGGATTTTATTGTCGGCTTGCCAAGAACTCAGAAGGAAAATGATGCGATTTGGGTTATCGTGGATAGATTAACCAAGTCGGCACATTTTATTCCAATAAAAGTTACATGGGGAGTAGAACGGTTGGCTCAGATCTACATAAATGAAATTGTCTGATTGCATGGGGTGACAGCTTCTATAGTATCGGATAGAGACGGAAGATTCTTATCACGATTTTGGATAAGTCTGCACTCGGCTATGGGCACAAAGTTGAACTTCGGTACAGCTTACCATCCGCAGACTGATGGTCAGACAGAGAGGGTAAATCAGATCCTTGAGGATATGTTGAGATTGTGCATGCTCGACTCGAAGACAAATTGGGACGCGCATCTCGCACTAGCATAATTTGCCTATAACAACAGTTATCAGGCAAGTATCCAAATGGCCCCGTACGAAGCCTTATATGGATGGAAATGTCGATCACTGATATGCTGGGATGAAGTCGGTGAACGGCAAGTGCTCGGACCAGAACTTGTGGAACAGGCCGTCGAGAGGGTTCGCTTAATTCGAGAAAGACTTAGAGTTGCTCAAAGTCGACAAAAGAGTTATGCGGATGTTCATCGACGACCTTTAGAATTCACAGCAGGCGATCATGTCTTCTTGAAGGTCACACCCATGCGAGGTGTGATGCGGTTTGGGATGAAAGAAAAGCTAAGCCCGAGATTCGTCGGACAATTCGAGATTTTGGAGAAGGTAGCCTCAATGGCTTATCGACTTGCACTACCTCCGGCTCTGGCTGATGTGCACGATATCTTCCATGTATCTCAACTTCGGAAGTACGTGCATGATCCAAGTCACGTAGTGAACTTCGACCAGCTGCAGCTGAGCGCTGACCTATCCTACACTGAAGAGCCTGTCCAAATTTTGGACAGAAAAGAGAAAGTTTTACGGAATCGGACAGTATCCCTGGTCAACGTACTGTGGCGGAACCATGCTGTAGAGGAGTCGACATGGGAGTTAGAGGAAGAGATGCGGGTGAAATACCCTTCGCTGTTTGATAATTTTGAGGTAGGACTTTTGCTTTAAGTTTCGAGGACGAAACTTTTTCTTAGTGGTATATTATGTAGTGTCCCGCTCCTAGCGGTTCACTATGTAAGGCTTGTGGCTTGGCTAACTCGGTCGGAACCGAGTATTGGGGAAACTTACCGTCGGCACCGAATCGATCATGGACAAGTGCATAAGAACCTTTCCAACTAATGGATTGGTTTCTCTTGAAATGCGTCCAAGAGTTTTCTCTGGATGTTTTTGCTGCTGGTTTTGTTGCTTGGTTTTGATGGATGCTTTTTCTGACGATTTTCGATGATTTGATTCTTGCCCGTTTTCATCGATTTGTATAGCATTCACTCTTGAGAATTCTGAGAGAAGAGAACACAACGAGATGGATTATTAATCAAACTTTTGGTGCCAATGCAGACTGACGCGTGACGGAAGGCTAAGCGTGTAAGTGTTCCTCTCTCTCTTGGCGATTCTCTAATTTGGTGAGTGTGGATCTCTGTGGTGGTATTGTCCCTCTCGCTATTCCTTCATGCCAACTAAATAATTGTCTTGCAACATCCGTTGATCGATATCAGTTGCTAATGCCACAAGTCAATAACACTAAGAAGCTAGAGATTGAACATTGAACATTAAAATGAATGCTAGTCCATAGAACATTGAAAGAATTGATTACACTGTTAACAACAATGAAAATTATGCTTGTCCCTTGAACATTGAAATATGGGAAATGAATTGATGCCTGAGATGTTGAATATGAGAATGATGCGTATCTAATGTTGGCTTATAAACACCATGCAATTGTGTACTGTTGAGTCGGTTATGCATTCGCGTGGTCATGGACGTCTTTGTGCACAAGGTTTGAGTAGTTTCCTCGGGACGGTACTTGGGGCACCGGGGACCGGCTCGACCTAGGGGGAAACAGTTGGTCGTGCTATGGTGGCACGAGGTATTGCGGGACATTCGACTAGGCTTGCAACCTACTCTGGAATGGTACACCGTAATACCCGTTGGAAAGTCTTTTATGGTGCAGTCTCACCAACGACCCAGTCCGAATGCATGCTAACGATTGTCTTATGCAGGGGCGGTAAGTATATTATTATTATCCTGTATCTTGTGCAGGAAAACTGGATTCGGCCAATGGTAAAGTAAATATGGTTTATTCTATGTTACATTATTGTGATTTACTCTGAATGTTGCATGCCCCTAATGAGTTCATTTCTTTAAAATGCTTGTCATTAATAAAATGTTGGTTTAGCTGAGTGGGCCAACGGGGCTCACCAGCACATTGTTATAATATGCTGACCCCTCCTCCACAGGTACTGGAGAAGGCTCAGGCGCACGTCCGAATTAAAGCTTTCTGAACTGCTATTTCCTTTCAAGTTGTTTTCCATAAAGACGCACAAAGTATTGCGGAGTTTTCAAAAGATAGCTGCTTATATTTCAAAGTACTAAAGGGGCATGATGTATGGAACGGGAAGTTATTTCATGGCAGCCTATCAGTTGTACTTCTTTTCATGAATCAATGTAGCCGAAATGGTATTTCAAATATTATCGAGAAAAGTTGTATTCTGACTACAATTATGAATAAAATGAGTATTACTTCTTCCTATATTGTGTCTCAATGTTTTCGCAACTGTGGCTTACTTTCAAATGTTTCAAAGTGATTTAAATGTGCATGTTCTAGCCTTGTACAAGTGCAACTCCAGACTTGTACGGCATCACGCCTTAGCGAGGACGATCGATTCGGCGTGAATCGAAGCAAAGTGAGCGATTTCCCGAATCGGGGCGTGACATGGGCGGCATGCACGAGAGGAGCACGACATCGCCGGCAAGTGGAGGAGTGGAAGAGAGGGGCGATCACCGGTAGGTCGCTGGCTGAGCACCATAGCGGTCAGCCGACGGGCGGCCACTAGGGCTCCTGAGCTCGTACCCGGGGACGGGCGACGGTGGCGGCGCCACCGCCGAAAGACCGCCGATAGACGCCGGGGATCCTGAGCGGTGGCTGAGCACGCCGACGTCCACCTCGCGGGTGCCGGAGAGGGGGTGGAGGCTGGAGGACGCTGCGCTACCACCGTGGCCCACGGGGTGTGGACCACAGACGCCGGAGAGAGCGTCGACGAGGAAGAGGCGAAGGCGAGGGCCTGGCCGGAGGGGGCTGGGGGACGCCTCGCGGCCACCATTGTAATGCCTGTTGTTCGTATTACGTATTTTGGAAATACGTGTACATATTTTCTTGTATTGTTCCTTGTTTAGTTTTTCTTGGCTTGGTTTAACTCTCGGTTCGGGCTGACTTGGTTTGGCCGGCTGGTTGCTTGGTCCATCATGGACCAAGGTGAACCCCCTACCTACCACCAACCCATGATATTTATTTCCCCACCAACCTTCTCTTTCCTCCATAACTCTCATTTATTTCTTCTTCTTCTTCCTTCCTCTCCACAACTCCCCAACCATAGGCAAGTGCAACTTGCTTCCACAAGAGAACTCATTTTATGGTTCCATTAGCTTCTTCTCATGATTCTAAACCACATTAGAACTTGTCATTTTCCATTTTGAGGCTTTAATTCTTGTAGATCTAGAGTTTTGCTATTTTCGGATTTTTGGTGTTTTGATCTATCAAACTTGCTTGTTTTCAAGTTTTGATGGTTCCATGTTTTAGAGAATTTCATTCTATCCAATTTTGACCTTTGGAAAGTTGGATTCGGACTTGTTTTGACCAAGATATGGACTGTTGAAGCTTAGATTCAACTTTAGAGTTCTTGCTGTTCTTGCCATTTGGAGAAGACAGTGAACAGTGAGCTAGCTTTTTAGCTTATGCCACTGAGCTGTACGCTGCTCTTTAGCGAGCGTACGCTAGCCTTGGTACGCTGCTCTTTAGCGAGCGTACGCTAGCCTTGGTACGCTGCTCTTTAGCGAGCTTACGCTAGCCTTGGTACGCTGCTCTTTAGCGAGCGTACGCTAGCCTTGGTACGCTGCTCTTTAGCGAGCGTACGCTAGCCTTCGTACGCTGCTCTTTAGTGAGCGTACGCTCACCTTGATACGCTGCCTGATTGGCAGCGTGTCTTGAGCATACGCTAGCTTAAGCGAGCAAGGCGTACGCTGGCTCCTTTCGTACGCTAGCTCGGGCGTACGCAGTCTTGAGCATACGCTAGCTTGAGCGTACGCTGACCTGTAGCTTGAGCGTGCCCTTGTGTACGCTGACCCTTGCATACGCTTCCCATTGGAAGTGTATGGATCCTTTGGTACGCAGACCTGAGCGTACGCTAGCCTGATGCGTAGCCTGATTACCCTTGATCTTCTATAGCCCTGTATATTGATATTTTATTAGATATTTAACGTCCATTTTATATCCTTACGCCTTTTTGTCATGAACTTGATAATCATGGATTTGTTTGATATGTTTGGAAATGATACCTGAGCATGACACGATAGTGACCCGTAGTGGTGCACTCCTGACATAATGACCTGACATGACCAGATAGTGGCCCGTCGTGGCGCACTCCTGACAAGTACACTTGACATGATAAACCTGACATGTTATATCTTGATAAGCTGTTGCGATGGCTACCTGACATGACATGACCTGTATGAATAACCTGGACACCGTGGACGATTGTGCTTGTACAAATAATCCAGTCCTGTCTTGCATCATGTCTAGGAGGGGACTCCTGAGTACCACGGTCAGGAGTACCTACTGAAATGGACTAAGGTTAATAACTAGATTAATACATTAGTCATGAAGAGATTTTTCCAGCTACAGGCAATCCCGTTACCTGGGCGCGCCTGGGATCTGTAGCCTGCCGTCGAGTAGGGCACATTTCCAGCACACTGTCATGTGTTGCACCCTTCAAGCTACTTAAGGGTACATGCGTTTCCTGGACGATGTACCCACCTGAATTCAACCCTAATCTTTCGACCTGGGTAACCTGGATGGTCTGCAGGGCTTGTGGCTGTGGAATAATCTCACTGCATCTTGTTAGTAACTAGGACTGTGATATCCCTAGTTAGTTAAAGTATCAAGTCGTAGGTCTTGTTTGGCCGTGAAATGATTGGATGGAGCCTAACAAGTCTAGTCTTGCCCTGATCTTGTTCCAGACTGTTACATGACCAGCATGCTTGTATTTATTTTCTCGATAAATGGTGAGAAACCAAGCTCCGTTCAGACGAAGGGTTACAACCCCGGTCCTTGTTTGGTTTACGGGTTGTAACCTAGCTATCTGAATAGTTCCATGGTTATCTCGTCGTATATCATCCTGGCATGCTTTTTCTTATTTCCAGTTTTACCAGTTATTTATATTTCCTGTCTTTTATTACATTATTTGTATTCCTGTGCTGATTGCTGGTTTTAGTTCTTAAGTGAAGCCTCCTTTGTGGCACTTGCTCTTTCTGGGGTCTGACCCAGCTGGTTTTGTGTGGCCAGATTTCGGAGCAGCTCCAGAGGATCTACCGACTTCCCAGCCATATGGTGGCCACTAGACGGAACCCTGGCAACGAGTGGGTTATTTTGGCTCTCCCGCTCTATTGTAAAAATATTCTTTTGAGGCGTTTAGCCAACGAGCACCTGTTTAGCTCGATTGTACCTTACTTACTGTCTGCCTACGGGCTGTAACATGATTAACAGATCCTAGGGTTGATCATGTATAACTAAACTCTTGCTAGTCCTAACATTTTGTAACGACTAGCTTCACGATCAGCTGAATATGTAATATTTGGAACGCCTTATTATTGTATATTTAATGATCATACATCTTGTGACTCTTACTTACTTGCTTATGATTGAGACACTAGGCTTGTTCATGACCTTAAGAGACTGTTAGCTTGTAGATAAACCCTCATGTATCCTAGACAGCCGTGACCGTATAGCGAGATGGAATCCATTTCAATATACGTAGCTGGCTATGTCTGCCCCCGCTCTCCAGTATTCTGGTTCTGGGGCGTGACATGGTTTAAGTGGTGGCCCATGCAGGTCTTGTAAATCAAGATATGTGAGGGTTTACCGAATAGATGTCTCAATCAGTATTCGTCCTTGATCTCTGCTCGTATCTTCTGAATTCCTGGATCCTTGTCCTGATCATATGCTTGTATCGTTGATCTGTCCTGGTCCTTCCTTATTGTTCCCTATGTCGTCTTCTTCAGCGGCATTGTTCGTGGTCCTACCGACCAGCAAGGCAGAGCACCTCCTGCGGACCAGCAGCAACTTGGAGATCAAGCCCAGCATTCCGGAGTAGCCTCCAGAGTCGAGCCTATTGGAGAAGAGCCCCCAGTTCAGCCGGTTCAGCCTGCCGAACCTGATGACGGCACTTTGGTAGGACTCGTCAGGACCTTGATAGCTTCCCAAGACCGGCGTGGAGATACCTTACAACAGGCAGTGATGGATGCTTTGACCCGGGGTGGTCATCAGGGTAACAGTGCTGCCAACAGCTTCAAGCGCTTGAACCCTCCATTCTTCGACGGTAGTGAAGATGCTATCGCGGCAGATGCATGGCTTCAGGACACAGAGGTGATTCTAGAAGCAGCCAGGACCCCAGAGAACGAGAAGGTGGCCGTTATGCGCCTACAGTTGTTAGATCTTGCCCGCAGCTGGTGGGCAGCGCAGGCCGTTGGATTAGTAGCACCCATTGCTTGGGCAGTATTCAGAGAGAGATTCCAGACCAAGTATTTTGATGACGTGGCTCGGTATGATCTACAGACCCGGTTCATTAATCTGAAGCAATGAGGCAGGACGGTCGACGGATATGCGGCCGAGTTTTCCAGACTCAGTCGGTTTGCTCCCAGTTTGGTGGCAACCGAGTATGATAGAGCCCAGCGATTCCAGCAGGGGCTTCACCTGGAGATTTTGTTGACAGTTGAACAGTTTGAGCATCAGACTTTTGATGCAGTCTTGAGAGCAGCCCGGAGGCATGAGTATACCTCCCAGAGGATTGTGGATAGGACCGGAGGTCGGAAGAGATCTCACGGCCAGATGAATCAGTCTTCGGCACCAGCCCCGGCAGCCAGGGCCTTGACTATTGGAGTTCCGAGGCGAGCGGCCTCAGTGACGTCGGTTCAGCATTCCACTCTGACGTACCCTCAGCAGCAGCAGAAGCAGAAGCAATCTTCCGTAGTGGGTTGTTCTCATTGTGGGAAGCCAGGCTATGTGGTGGCAGAATGTCGTAGGGCACAGGGATTATGTCTGGTTTGTGGAGCACCAGACCATAGGGTTGGATCCTGCCCGAACAGGGGTGGTTCATCCTCGTCCAACCTTTCTAGCTCTTCGATGAGAGGACCAGCTCCGGTCCAGTAGCAGCAGTACCCATTGCCGAGGCCCTTGCCGCCTCAGACCCAGGTGTTCCAGCAGCAGCACCCCCAGCAGTATGTTCAAGCCCAGGCCTTGAGTCAGAATAGGCAGCGAGGAATTCAGCAGAGGGGACCAGCACCCCGAGGGCATGGTCAGGCTAAGGTGATGACCGTGGAGGAAGGATTGGCACTAGGTGAGGTAGTGGCAGGTACTATTCTCGTTAACTCCTTTCCAGCTTCAGCTTTATTTGATTCTGGTGCATCGCATTCTTTTATGTCTGTACGATTCGCGACACGGGTAGGATTGGAGCCCGAGTCATTATCAGTAAGGCTCAATATACTTACTGGTAACAGACTTATGGGAGTAGATAGAGTGTTTTTCTCGTGTCAGATCGTAGTTAGCGGTAGAGAGTTTCCCGCTAGATTGATAGAGTTCCCGATGGCCGATTATGATGTGGTCTTAGGGATGGATTGGTTGAGGAACCAGTATGCTAGGATAGACTGCCATATTGGTAGGGTTGTTTTTAGCATTCCAGGAGAGCCAGAGTTTTCTTTCTTCCGATGCGAAGTTGAGCCTTCTCCTCCGATATTGCGGATGGCAGTAGCAGTAGTTCAGTTGCCCAGGATAGTGGATGAGTTCCCAGATGTTTTCCCAGAAGAGCTTCCAGGTATGCCTCCGGAGCGGGAGATCGAGTTCACTATAGACTTAATTCCTGGGACAGCCCCAGTGTCAGAGAGAGTCTATAGGATGGCGCCGTCAGAATTGGAAATCTTGTACAAGATGATTGAAGAACTCAGAACCAAGGGATTCATTCGTGCTAGTGGATCGCCTTGGGGAGCCCCGATGCTTCTTGTAAAAAAGAAGGATGGTACGTCCAGGTTATGTGTTGATTATCGTACCTTGAACTCAGTGACAATCAAGAACAGATACCCTCTCCCGAGGATAGATGACTTGTTTGATCAACTCAAGGGGGCTTCAGTATTCTCGAAGATTGATTTACGCTCAGGTTATCATCATATCAGAGTCAGAGAGCAGGACATCCCGAAGACAGCTTTTAGATCGAGATATGGGCATTGGGAGTTCCTTGTTATGCCTTTTGGAGCAACCAATACGCCGGCAGTATTCATGGACCTCATGAATCGCATCTTCATGCCTTACTTGGATCAGTTTGTGATTGTGTTCTTGGATGACATTCTGGTCTATAGCAAGAGTGAGGCAGAGCATGAGCAGCATCTCCGTATAGTTCTTCAGATCCTCAGAGAGCACCAGTTATATGCCAAGTTCAGTAAATACGAGTTCTGGCTCGATCGCATTTCGTACTTGGGTCATATCATCACTAGAGGAGGAGTAGAAGTGGATCCCCAGAAGATTGTGGCTATTGAGTCATGGCTAGTGCCCAGTACAGTTGCAGAGGTTCGTAGTTTTCTTGGATTGGCCGGCTACTACCGGCGGTTTATTTTGGATTTTGCTCGAATTTCAGCACCATTGACGTAGTTGACCCGCAAGGATGTGCAGTTTGCTTGGACAGCAGAGTGTCAGAGTTCTTTTGAGCAGTTGAAGCGAGGCCTGATAACAGCTCCCATTCTCACGCTTCCAGATGGAACCGGGGGATTCTCAGTGCACTGTGATGCTTCAGGCAGAGGTTTAGGATGTGTTCTGATGCAGCATAGGAAGGTAATAGCTTATGCGTCACGACAACTTTGTGATCATGAGAGAAATTACCCAACCCATGACTTGGAGCTGGCAGCAGTGGTATTTGTACTTAAGTTGTGGAGGCACTACTTGTACGGAGACAGGGTGGAGATTTTCACCGACCACAAGAGCCTGAAGTATGTTTTCACCCAGAAGGATCTTAACATGCATCAGAGAAGGTGGCTGGAGCTTCTGGTGGATTATGATGTCAACCTGCAGTATCATCCTAGGAAGGCCAATGTCGTAGCAGATGCATTGAGCAGGAGAGCCGGAGCTTATTTCCTAACAGCGCAACCAGAGCTGTTAGCGGATCTTCAGAAGATGGGTATAGAAGTTGTTCTTCCTTCCAGTGTGGCCTTGATAGCCAGTATGCAAGTTCAGTCCACTATAGTCGAGAGGATCCGGATGGCGCAGTCGGCAGATTCCAAGCTTCAGCGACTCAGAGCAGAGTGTGAAGCAGGACGAAGATCAGAGTTATATATTCATGAGGATGGTACACTTAGGCATGGTAAGCGTCTTTGTGTACCCAGTGGAGATATCAGGCAGGAGATCATGTCAGAAGCGCACAGTTCGCAGTATTCCATCCATCCCGGCAGTACGAAGATGTACCGTGATATCCGGCAGCATTTCTGGTGGAATGGCATAAAGCGGGAGAAAGCTCGGTTTGTCTCTCGGTGTTTGGTTTGCCAACAAGTTAAGGCTGAACATCAGAGGCCAGCAGGACTTCTTCAGCCCTTGCCGATTCCAGAATGGAAGTGGGAGCATGTGACCATAGATTTTGTGACTGGATTACCTAGATCCCCAGCTGGTAGAGATGCTATCTGGGTTATAGTTGACAGGCTCACGAAAGTGGCTCACTTTCTTCCATTCAGAGTTGGTCAATCGACGGCTCAGTTAGCAGAGATGTACCTCAGGCAGATTGTCAGATTGTACGGTGTGCCAGTCAGTATCACCTCGGACCGAGATTCAAGATTTACGTCGCACTTTTGGCGTAGCTTGCAAGAGAGTTTGGGGACTCATCTCCAGTTTAGTTCAGCATATCACCCGCAGACAGATGGCCAGTCGGAGCGCACGATCCAGACTCTTGAAGACATGTTACGATCTTGTACACTTGACTTCGGTGGTTCATGGGAAGATCATTTGCACCTGGTGGAATTCTCATACAACAATAGTTTCCAGGCCAGTATCCAGATGGCACCGTTCGAGGCACTGTATGGTAGGAAGTGCAGATCTCCGCTAGCCTGGGATGATGTTGGAGAGAGACAGATGCTCGGTCCAGAAATGATTGCCCAGACAGTTGAAGTGGTCAGACGAGTCAGAGATCACCTTCGAGTTGCCCAAGATCGCCAGCGTCATTGGGAGGATTCTCATCGGCGTCCTCTCGAGTTCTCGGTCGACGATCATGTATTCCTGAGGATTTTGCCTAACCGTGGCGTCATTCGTTTCAGCGTACGGGGCAAGCTTAGTCCTAGGTATATAGGACCGTTCGATATTCTAGAGCGAGTAGGAGATGTATCCTATCATCTCGCTCTTCCACCGTCGCTAAGCGAGGTGCATGACGTGTTCCATGTATCCCAATTACGACGGTATATCCCGGACCCGAGCCACATCCTGGATCATTCGGAACTGGTTGTTGGTACCAACCTTTCGTATGAGGAGAGGCCCGTGTCTATATTGGACCGGAGAGAGAAGACGCTTAAGAACAAGACTATCAAGTTAGTCCGAGTTGCTTGGGGTCATCACTCTTTGGGGGAGTCAACGTGGGAGCGCGAGGATGACATCCGATCGCGATATCCCGACTTGTTTGACTCGTGAGGTATAATGTCTTTCTTATGCCTCATGCCTTCAATTCCTTGCTTGCATGATTGATTGATTGCCTAGTATAGCTTGCTTG
Organism: Iris pallida; assembly: GCA_029216955.1. Classification (NCBI taxonomy): domain Eukaryota; kingdom Viridiplantae; phylum Streptophyta; class Magnoliopsida; order Asparagales; family Iridaceae; genus Iris; species Iris pallida. The sequence continues at coordinate 10,155,335 of JANAVB010013999.1, forward strand.
TTATTAGTGTAGCTTGTTCTTGCCTCTCTAGCCCCTTGATTAAATTCCGAAGACAGAATTCTTTTAAGGTGGGTAGAGTTGTAATGCATGTTGTTCGTATTACGTATTTTGAAAATACGTGTACGTATTTTCTTGTATTGTTCCTTGTTTAGTTTTTCTTGGCTTGGTTTAACTCTCGGTTCGGGCTGACTTGGTTTGGCCGGCTGGTTGCTTGGTCCATCATGGACCAAGGTGAACCCCCTACCTACCACCAACCCATGATATTTATTTCCCTACCAACCTTCTCTTTCCTCCATAACTCTCATTTATTTCTTCTTCTTCTTCCTTCCTCTCGACAACTCTCCAACTATAGGCAAGTGCAACTTGCTTCCACAAGAGAACTCATTTTATGGTTCCATTAGCTTCTTCTTATGATTCTAAACCACATTAGAACTTGTCATTTTCCATTTTGAGGCTTTAATTCTTGTAGATCTAGAGTTTTGCTATTTTCGGATTTTTGGTGTTTTGATCTATCAAACTTGCTTGTTTTCAAGTTTTGATGGTTCCATGTTTTAGAGAATTTCATTCTACCCAATTTTGACCTTTGGAAAGTTGGATTCGGACTTATTTTGACCAAGATATGGACTGTTGAAGCTTAGATTCAACTTTAGAGTTCTTGCTGTTCTTGCCATTTGGAGAAGACAGTGAACAGTGAGCTAGCTTTTTAGCTTATGCCACTGAGCTGTACGCTGCTCTTTAGCGAGCGTACGCTAGCCTTGGTACGCTGCTCTTTAGCGAGCGTACGCTAGCCTTGGTACGCTGCTCTTTAGCGAGCGTACGCTAGCCTTGGTACGCTGCTCTTTAGCGAGCGTACGCTAGCCTTCGTACGCTGCTGTTTAGTGAGCGTACGCTAGCCTTCGTACGCTGCTCTTTAGTGAGCGTACGCTCACCTTGATACGCTGCCTGATTGGCAGCGTGTCTTGAGCATACGCTAGCTTAAGCGAGCAAGGCGTACGCTGGCTCCTTTCGTACGCTAGCTCGGGCGTACGCAGTCTTGAGCATACGCTAGCTTGAGCGTACGCTGACCTGTAGCTTGAGCGTACCCTTGTGTACGCTGACCCTTGCATACGCTTCCCATTGGAAGTGTATGGATCCTTTGGTACGCAGACCTGAGCGTACGCTAGCCTGATGCGTAGCCTGATTACCCTTGATCTTCTATAGCCCTGTATATTGATATTTTATTAGATATTTAACGTCCATTTTATATCCTTACGCCTTTTTGTCATGAACTTGATAATCATGGATTTGTTTGATATGTTTGGAAATGATACCTGAGCATGACACGATAGTGACCCGTAGTGGTGCACTCCTGACATAATGACCTGACATGACCAGATAGTGGTCCGTCGTGGCGCACTCCTGACAAGTACACTTGACATGATAATCCTGACATGTTATATCTTGATAAGCTGTTGCGACGGCTACCTGACATGACATGACCTGTATGAATAACCTGGACACCGTGGGCGATTGCTTGTACAAATAATCCAGTCCTGTCTTGCATCATGTCTAGGAGGGGACTCCTGAGTACCACGGTCAGGAGTACCTACTGAAATGGACTAAGGTTAATAACTAGATTAATACATTAGTCATGAAGAGATTTTTCCAGCTACAGGCAATCCCGTTACCTGGGCGCGCCTGGGATCTGTAGCCTGCCGTCGAGTAGGGCACATTTCCAGCACACTGTCATGTGTTGCACCCTTCAAGCTACTTAAGGGTATATGCGTTTCCTGGACGATGTACCCACCTGAATTCAACCCTAATCTTTCGACCTGGGTAACCTGGATGGTCTGCAGGGCTTGTGGCTATGGAATAATCTCACTGCATCTTGTACAAATGGTATTTCCACACAGATTTTGGCATAGTGGGCCATGGTGAGATTGCTGGTCTCAGGGGCTAAGGCCACGTACGTGCCGAAGGAGTTGGCGATACGTCTGAGAGCTCCTGGGACAAAGCAAATAAGGGGTAGATTAGGGAGAGTGATCCAGGCGGCGACAGTCGCTGAGTCTTCTTTAGTACTAAAGTTAGCTGACCACTTGATGATCTTCATCTGATAGGAGTTAATTCTGCACGTGCCTTTGGACCAAACTGTCTAATGGTCTAACTCGGATGAGAGGTGAAGGAGAATATATTTGGGATCGAGGGGGGCTACTCGGTAATCCGCTGTGAGTCTCCAGTTGGCTATAGCCTCCTGTACCCTGGGGAGCTTGGGGCATCCGGATGAGAATAAAAGTGTAGGGGAATGAGTTTGATAGGGAGGACATCTCCATTTCAGTGAATGGAACTGAGGGCACCGGAGATCCCTGAGAGTATTCGATGTCCGGGAGGTTGATGTCGGGGACTAGAGGCGCCTTGGCTGACGCAAGGTCCGGTCTCAACTTTTCTGCGAAGGTCGGTTGGGGGGAGTGACCAGAGATGGGGATGAGGGGTTGTCCCTGGAAGGCGGGGGGAGGGCGGGCGAGGAGGGGGGCTGCATGATGCGAAGGGCGTTGCCTGAGGAGACAGGCTGGGGGAAGCTCTCAGGAAGGGGAGCGGCCGAAGGGTCCGTAGGGGGGCCCTAGGGAGGGGCACAATACGGTCACTGGTGCTGGCACCACCAACGTTCTGGTGGTCGCTGGAAGGAGATGAGGTTGAGCTGCCTGGGTGATCGCTGCTAAGACTCCTGGCTCGGACGAGCTGGGTACAGAAGCCAAGAGGACGGGTGGAGGGACAGGGGCTGAGGGGGTTGGAAGAGGGGGTTGGATGGAGGGGGCGGGTCCTGAGTAGTCGACAAGCGAAGTGAATGGGGCTGGGAGAGGGTCGGCGAATTGGGGGGAGGGAGTAGGCGAGTTGGGGGGTGAAGAACTCAGAGGCGGGGACACTGGGGGATTGGGCGTAGATGGGGAGCTGAGTGTGGACCAGAGGCCGGGGAGTGGGTCCTCCAGAAGGATAGGGATAAGAGTGTTGGGCGTGGACAGGAAGGGAATCGGAAGCGTAAAAAGAATCGATGGAGACTGGATTGTGCCTCCTGGGGGAATGTGGAAAATGGGCTGGGAATACGCTGGCAAGGGGCCATTCGCGTAACCGGATGAGGCATTCTGAGTGGTGGGGTCCAACCCTTGACGGACGGAATGGTGAAAAAGCGCTGCACCTCTGCTCGTGGAGTAGTTAATAGGGGGGCCTACTGGATTGGACAGCTGAAACTGTCTCTGAGATGGGTGGAGCTCCGAAAGCGGAGAGGGAGTCAAAGCCACGAGGGGGGCCCCCAAGGTGCGTCAGCAGCATAAAGGGGGTTCACGCCAGGGGCGAGAGGGCTGGGATTAAGGCGGGCCCCACCGAGGGGAGCTCCTGAATAAGGAGTTGTATTGCTGGCCGCGTAATATGGCTGGTAAGAGATGGGATGAGGGGGGGCCCACAAGGTTCGTCAGCAGCGAAAATGGGGTTCACACTAGGAGCGTAAAAGCTTGGATTAAGGCGGGCCCCACCGAGGGGTGCTCCTGAATTGCTTGCCACGTAATATGGCTGACGAGAGTGGGTCCCACAAGGGGAAAGAGCTAGCCCCTGACTATTATGCGGACCAGCAATTAATGAGGGGTGGCCTGCCACAGTCACGTGGTGCCTAGAAGGACGGTCCCCCGTGCCTGCTCCGTAGGTGGGTGACCCTCCCGAGGAAGGGACTGCTCTGTTCGAAATTCGAACTGCAGCGGGAAAAATAGGGAGGGTGGTGGGTGGCTGAGGAGGAAAATGGAAGCCACGGCCGAGCTCTAGATCCGGGAGGCCGGAAAAGGCAAACTCGGAGACGGCTTGTCCAGGCGCCGGAGGAGAGGGGGGCAGGATGGCGGTGGGCTATGAGATGGTGGAAAGGGGGACGATGGGGGGTAGGACATGGTGTTACGGGAGGCAGCTTGGGGGTCGGGCCCCCGGGAGAAGGGAAATGGATGGGGAGGAGGAAAGGAGGCTGGCGAGGGGAGGAGTGGTGGGCGAGGGGGGTCAGGAAGATAGGGAGCAAGAGAGAGGTAGAGTTGACGGATCAACTCCATGCACTCAGCCGGCCAAGGCTGAGACATAGCTAGCAGAGTGCGCCGGGGAGGGGGGGGAGCGGGAGGAGGGAAGCCCCTAGGGGCTTCCCTGAGGGGGAAAGGGGAGGAGCTCTAGAGGAAGAAGCTGAGCCATCTACCTATATATATATATATATATATATATATATATATATATATATATATATATATAAATATATATATATATATATATATATATATGTATATGTGTGTGTGTGTGTGTGTGTGTGTGTATATATATATATATATATATATATATATATATATATATTTTATATATATATATATATATATATATATATATATATATATATGTGTGTGTGTGTGTGTGTGTGTGTGTGTGTGTGTATATATATATATATATATTATGTATATATATCACTACAAGAAAAAGGCCCTTTTACAATGTTGCAAAAACGTTGTAAAAGGTCATTTACAACGTTTAATAGAAGGTTGTTATATCCAGGGTTGTAAAATAGGGGTTATCTTCCACAATGTTTGTTTAAACGTTATGAAAATGTTGTAGAAGTTTTTTCCACAACAATTTACAAACATTGTTGAAAGTTTTAAAATCTAACAAAAATCTTTCTACAACATTTGGCAAGTATTGTAAAAATACTTTTGAAAACATATTACAAGTGTTGTAAATATAATTTCAACAACGTTTTATAACTGTGGTAAAAACAATATCTACCACGTTCAGTAAATATTGTATATAGATTTTCTACAGTAATGTAAAAACATTGTAAAAGGAGTTTATACAACTTTTTACAAATGTTGTACATTTTATTCAATCATGTTTGCCAAACGTGGTAACACATATTTGTATGTTGCAATTATAACATCAACAATAATTTAAAAGTATTGTAAATAAATTTTACAATGTTTAGAAAAGTTGTTATAATATTAACTTACAATAATTTTAAAATGTTGTTGATTGTATTTCCATTTAAAAATATAATTTATAAATAAAAATATATTAATTAAGATTATAATACAAATACAAATACAATATTCTAATTTTCACTCGGCCCACAAACAATTAGTTCATACAATATAAAGTTAAGGTTGAACCAAATAATAAGCAAAAGGAACAAAATAACAGTAACGTCAACACACTAAAATTAGAAAAGCAAAATTTGTAGAAGGCTAAAAAAATGTTCTGTACATCTATATACCTGTAAAACTCATAGATGACAAGCAACAAGGGATACTTAGTTAACTTGCAGTTCAAACATCTGATTTACTCAACACCCTTACAGATATAAAGTCAACCTTCTAACTATAGTTTGATTTTAATTTTGATTTTATCGGTGATACAACCAGAGTATGATAGGGATCAAAAAATATTCCTAAACTGTCATTTTTGATACAATCCTTTGCATGTTCCAAATGCTATTGAAAAAAATCCTCATAGCTTTGGAAAATTGAAACTCATGCTCACTCCACCTTGACTCCAGAACTCGTATTAAGTCTACACCCATGCCCGTCATGCTTCGGTTAGTTTCAAACGTGGAACAACATTCATTGATTCCACTTCCTGAAGCCACAAAAGAAGAAAGAAGATATAATCTAAGATTTGCATAGGAAATAAAACGATTGGAAAACATAATAGTAAAGAATAAAAAGATATAGAGCCAAGAGTAATATTGGGAAAAGGAAGTCCTAAGAAAAAATTATGCAAACATGGTTGATAAAAGATAAGTGCACAGAGGTTAGAATTGCACACTACCTATCTGAAATAGAAGTTTGCAAGTATATGGCAGTTTCATAGTCTATATGTTCGCTCCATTCTTACACATTGAACAAAAAGCGGTCTTCAACTTGTGATTGTAATAACCTAATAGACCACATTTCTTGCAAAACTGAGGATTGACAGTGAACCTAAATTTGACAACATATTGTTAACAAAAGAGCATAAAGAAAGATAACGAAGCTAGAGTCAAATAAATGCTAATATAATGTAGATGTGTACACATTTCCCAAAAAGAGTGAAAGACAAGCTTATTGCAACATCAGAATAAAATAATTGTATAACATTATTTAAAAAGAGGATAGAATGGTTATTCCAGCATGGCAAGTAAATGTAAAATTTGGATGATCTGATGGGAGATAATCTACATATGCTGAAGTTGGTTAAAAGATTTTAATGAAGAAGAAATCTAATGGAGATAATTAGTAGAGGATTCCTGACAGAAGACCTTATACAAATAAAATAGGATTCAAAGAGTTAGCTTAGTTTAGATAAAACCCTTGGCAACAATAGCTAAGCTAAAAAAGGATAGTCCATAGGTAGGACAACTAACGCATAGGCAAGCATAGGGATATACATTCCTTTGAGTTGAAATCAGCAATAAAAGATACATTCAAAATTCCTAAAAAATATATGCTAAGTTTTTTCAATTTGGAGAATGAATGTTTAGAAAAATATCATTTAGAAAAGACCCTTTAAGGACAATCTCTAGTACTTTCTTAATACGTGAAAGAATAGTTGATGTCAAAACTCTTTCATAAAAAATCTTACGCATATTATATGCAAAATTAATAATAAAAAATAGATAGTTAAACATCAATTTGCTCGACAACAATTTAAAAAACCCATATTAATTGATGCTGAATATGAATAGATTATTATGAATCAATGGAAATTTACTACCTAAACTTGATAGGGATCACTCGATAGCATCAAACGTTCATAGACTAGCTTGCTGCACCATATGCTATCAAGTAATCTCTTTCCATCTCTCATAAATGAGGTCCTGGGAATTAAATAATAACAGAGAATGACCACTTAGTTGATGAACCTGTGTTAGCTCATTTGAACTTTATGTGTATAACCAAATATGGACCATCAGTTGACCTGAAACATTAGTTAGGACGTGTGTCCGTGTGTCACAGTAAATGTCCATAAGATATTAACCAAATACAGAAGCATTCCATTTCATAGGAAGTAGCCTATCTTTAACTGTATAACCAAAAGGATGCCTACAGAGCCACTACAAAAATATAGCTTTCATGAACCATCAGTTTATCTTTTATCGGCCAAACATAGTACTACATTGTCCTGAATCATTTCCGCATCCGACTACAAAACACAGATCAACACATACTGATCAAGTCACCATCCAAATAGATGGCTATTGCACTCTTATACATAGCCAATATAGGCAGATACTACGTAAAAATACTTAAACATGGGGAAAAATTGTGATGGTAGGTGAATACATCATGAGATGGGAACATGCCGTAACAGATGAAGAAAATTGCCAAAATTTTAGAAAAAATGCTAAATTTTGGTCCAAGTTTAAAAATACAAAGAGAAATGTGTTAAAATAAACTTTGACCAAAATGAGCAAAATTAGTATGTAGAAACGTGCAATAATACGGCTGATACATGTTGATAAACCTACCCTAGTTTGATCAACACATCATCGTCGAAACTTAGAATACATCATGAGACCTCATCTTCGATTTTTTGTAGTAAGAGTAGCCACAACTAATGGGAATTAAAAGGGTAAGGACTTAAAGTTGACTATTAATGCAAACCTATGGTTACTGGAATGGTTAGGTATCCCCTATCACTCTTACACTAGTAACAATTGATAAAACATGCCCTTAGCCACCTAAATATAAGTATCATGTACTTGTTTCCTTTACATAGCTTAACAAATTCTCTCTCTAGGAACTATTATTCTCAAGAAAATGAAATAAATACACTAACCCCCTATATTTCATGGGTATTATAAGGACCTCCCTTATGTTGAAAATAATTACATGGACCTCCCCTACGCTTTATGTTTTATTTTGAAAATAAGGGCGGTTAGTGTAATAACCCTTCATATAAAAATATAAAACAATGGGGAGGTTCATGTAATTATTTTCATAATAAGGGAGGTTTGTGTAATAAAAAATGAAATATAGGGAAAGTTAACATAAATTGCCCCCAAAAAAAAAATATGAACCATAAAACTCTAATTGGTTACAACGCCAACCGCATAGCCTTCGATCTTCCAAATAATGCAAGAAAGAGGTCTACCACATTGAACCACATTTCTGATAATATATTATTGTCAAATGAACCCATGGGGCTTCTATAAACTCATCGGAAGTTCAGAACCTACATAAACTCTACATAATCCTGAGTGTAATAATGATGCATATATACAAGAAAAAAATGGACTCATTCGAAGAATAATATCAAGGCAGAGATGTTATGCTTCAGAGTATAGTTGGACCATGTAATTAAAATAAGAAAGTTCAAACATACTGACCATAACAAAGGTGACTTTCTATTAAGGTTACTCCATGCATCATTTGATACAACAGAAAGAAGGTGGGACACTATGTGCTTTATTTTCTTTCTTGTGTGCAAGTTTACCATGAGCTGCTCTGTAATCTGACAAAACTCATAAAGGAACACACGACGAATAAAACAAGTAAAGTTCATGAAACATTGGCTAATAACAAGTCCCACTATTTTTCTGATTGACAGGTCTACTTTTACTATAAATCAGTAAACATTTGATAAAAGAACCAACACTTTTCCAGAAATTAATTCACTTCAGCACCATTTTTTGACTCTCAAAAGCCTCTACTCCTATCTGTATGATGGAGCAAGAACATGCCCCTCAACAATTCCTCCCCATTGCATCAAGAGTTTCACACATTTCTAACTAAAGGAGACCAATTCTTCAGAGGACTGATGTGAATCGACCAGATCGATTCACAAATAATTTATAGAAAAATAGAACTAAAAAGAAAATAACGATCTTTATTAGAGAAAAGAACAAACTCCCAACTTTGATGGACGGACAAAGTCTAAACCCTTCTGAATGACGCTTGAGAGTTTCTTCTCAACACAAGCATGAAAACTAATGACGGCTAGCCCTAGCTATAAATAGAAAGGAGAAACAAAACACTAAGAGGGTTATTGTGGTGAAAGACCACAATACCCCTTTATGCCTAAATAACTGAAATGCCTAAAAAGTGGGCCCGCATCAATATCGCCCCCTAAAAGAGCCACCTTGTTTCTCCTTTCTATTTATAGCTAGGGCTAACCGTCATTAGTTTTCATGCTTGTGTTGAGAAGAAACTCTCAAGCGTCATTCAGAAGGGTTTAGACTTTGTCCGTCCATCAAAGTTGGGAGTTTGTTCTTTTCTCTAATAAAGATCGTTATTTTCTTTTTAGTTCTATTTTTCTATAAATTATTTGTGAATCGATCTGGTCGATTCACATCAATTGGTATCAGAGCTTTCTACGAGCCATGGCCGATGGGACGAGAAACACGATCGACGAGAAGATCCGAGGTCTTCGGGAGGACTTCACCGCCGAGATCGAGAGCTTGAAGAAATCCATGGAGGTCCTCGCGAAGGATCAAGCGTCCACGAACCTAGAAATCCGCACGGAGATGCGTGATATGCGGAAGGAGACGACGACTATCATGATGCTTTTGCAAAACATCTCGAACAAGATCAATGGCGGCGAAGCGGAGGCGGCAACAACCCAAACCCTAGGCAACCAACTAGGGTTTGTTCATACGGAGGGGGAAGCGACCGAAGACCACGGAGGACCGGCCGACGGGCGCTGGCCCGCACCCGCCGTCGCCGCCGCGCCGCCGGGCGGGGCTCTGGCGGCCGGCGACCCTCGCCGGACAGCGGCCGAAGGCCGCGGGAGCGTCGCCGCCGACCGCGCGAGCCCGGGCAGGGCCGCTACTGTTGGGGGCGGTCGCTGGCCGGCCCCCGACCGCCACCCCTGGCCGGTCGGCGCCAGAGGAGCCGCCGGCGAGCGGCCGTGGCCGGACGCCGTCGATCCGTACGGTCCCGGCGGACCGGCTCCACATTCGGGAGAAGCCCTAGGGCTTGGGGCCCCCTACGGGGGTCGGACGATGACAGCGAACTACGGAGATCGGTTCGCGGGTCCGGGAAGGGGCTTGGCGGGAGTTCCGGCTTGGACGGGAGGAGCGGAACCGCCAGGAGGAGCGAGGCACGCCGGAGGCAGCATTTTCTTTGGGGGAACGGCGGATCCCGCCAACTTCCAGAGAGGGGATCTACCCCCACGACGACCACCCCGGAGGAAGAGGAGGAGGAGGAGGATCCGACGGAGGAAGAGGCCGCTATAGCAACAGACGCAGTTTCCAGATTTCCACCTTGAGGACAAGGTGGCTCTTTTAGGGGGCGGTATTGATGCGGGCCCACTTTTTAGGCATTTCAGTTATTTAGGCATAAAGGGGTATTGTGGTCTTTCACCACAATAACCCTCTTAGGGTTTTGTTTCTCCTTTCTATTTATAGCTAGGGCTAGCCGTCATTAGTTTTCATGCTTGTATTGAGAAAACTCTAGCAAGTGTCATTGAAGAAGGATTTATTACTTTGTTCCGTTCATCAAAGTTGGGAGTTTTGTTCATTTTCTATATAAAAGATCATTCTATTTCTATTCCTCTTAGTTATTTGTTGGGATTGGTGAACCGATTGAGTCGATTCACATCAATTGGTATCAGAGCTTTCTACGAGCCATGGCCGATGGGACGAGAAACACGATCGACGAGAAGATCCGAGGTCTTCGGGAGGACTTCACCGCCGAGATCGAGAGCTTGAAGAAATCCATGGAGGTCCTCGCGAAGGATCAAGCATCCACGAACCTAGAGATCCGCACGGAGATGCGTGATATGCGGAAGGAGACGTCGACGATCATGATGCTTTTGCAAAACATCTCGAACAAGATCAATGGCGGCGAAGCGGAGGCGGCGACAACCCAAACCCTAGGCGACCAACAAGGGTTTGTTCATACGGAGGGGGAAGCGACCGAAGACCACGGAGGACCGGCCGACGGGCGCTGGCCCGCACCCGCTGTCGCCGCCGCGCCGCCGGGCGGGGCTCTGGCGGCCGACGACCCTTGCCGGACAGCGGCCGAAGGCCGCGGGAGCGTCGCCGCCGACCGCGCGAGCCCGGGCGGGGCCGCTGCTGTTGGGGGCGGTCGCTGGCCGGCCCCCGACCGCCACCCCTGGCCGGTCGGCGCCAGAGGAGCCGCCGGCGAGCGGCCGTGGCCGGACGCCGTCGATCCGTACGGTCCCGGCGGACCGGCTCCACATTCGGGAGAAGCCCTAGGGCTTGGGGCCCCCTACGGGGGTCGGACGATGACAGCGAACTACGGAGATCGGTTCGCGGGTCCGGGAAGGGGCTTGGCGGGAGTTCCGGCTTGGACGGGAGGAGCGGAACCGCCAGGAGGAGCGAGACACGCCGGAGGCAGCAATTTCTTTGGGGGAACGGCGGATCCCGCCAACTTCCAGAGAGGGGATCTACCCCCATCCGACGGAGGAAGAGGCCGCTATAGCAACAGACGCAGTTCCCAGATTTCCACCTTGAGGACAAGGTGGCTCTTTTAGGGGACGGTATTGATGCGGGCCCACTTTTTAGGCATTTCAGTTATTTAGGCATAAAGGGATATTGTGGTCTTTCACCACAATAACCCTCTTAGGGTTTTGTTTCTCCTTTCTATTTATAGCTAGGGCTAGCCGTCATTAGTTTTCATGCTTGTATTGAGAAAACTCTAGCAAGTGTCATTGAAGAAGGATTTATTACTTTGTTCCGTTCATCAAAGTTGGGAGTTTTGTTCTTTTTCTATATAAAAGATAATTCTATTTCTATTCCTCTTAGTTATTTGTTGGGATTGGTGAACCGATTGAGTCGATTCACATCAAGGACATATCATGAGATTCAAGCAAAATATAATAATGGGCAATATGATCAATGTCAACAAATGGACACCCAAGAGAGATTATTCTAAAGTAATGAGAGGGGAGACCAAAGAGATAGTTACAGTTTGTCAGATATTGTGGAGGAAAATCTACACAAGCAATTCTATATCCAAGTAGTGGAAATTGGAGGGAAGGTTGACATCAATAATTTAATACATCTAAGATTCTAAAGTACAACAACCTAGTGGTGCAAATAAATTGACATGGCCTGTTGTTTTTATTAGCTTGTGCACTTTCTGTGCTTAATTGAAATATTTGTTTCCCAGACACGACACATTGAAACTCTCATTCAACTTAGACCTAAGTTTAATGGATGAAGCAAATCAACTTAATGATCTATACATTAACTACCTATGTGAGCTATCAGAATACACCAAAAGGATATATACAAATCAATTGACAGAACACGAAACTAGAATTTTAGTATATTTGAGACAAACAAGCTAATCTAGATATATTAATAGAAGAGAAGTCAATTTACCTCATCATTAACATAATGCCACCGTTTTCCTAAACTTACCAACCCTGTCAAAGCAGCGGCTACAAAGATGGACCAAAACATGTTTTCTTCTTTCGCGTGGTGATATAAAGATGAAGCATGACTCTTCCATCAGCCATCAGAAGGAATGTTCGATCATCATCTTCACTTGATTTTGTATGCTTTGGCGGCAGGAATTATCACTTGGATTAGAAAAATCGTTGGAAGAATGTCAGTGTTTCCAGGATAAGGAACAGAGTGAATCCCTTGTGAAACTCTACCCTCTTCAAACTCTATAATAGGAGCTGACAGAGTGCTTCCGACTTCAAAGAACTCAGTTCTTTGTGAACTATCATCAGATTTGACCAGCCTACTTTCTTCATTAATTATATCATCTCCATGACCATCTTCCTCCTCAGTATAGCCTTTGTCTTGACTCTCAGCTTCTCCAATAATCTCAGTACAGTCGGGTTCTATTGGAAGATCATCATGCTCTCTTGGTGGTAATACAAAGTGGCCAGACATGAAAGTATACTTGAAGACTCCTTTCCAGTTCTAAGGACATCCAGGTCAATTTCTTGCAGATTTGGTGACGCAGCATAGGTCGATGCCGTGAGTTGTACAACTTCCCAGTCAGCCCCACGGAATGGAGCCACCTCTTTTTCTTTCTCATTATCAGCCATTTCAAAGGACCTGACCTGATTAAAAATATGCCCCTTAAACATTTAAAGTTATAACGTGTAAGGCTTACATAATGCCAAAAATATAATCTAAAGACAGGGGTAGCTAATGTACAGAACCCATCAGAGAAGGGTTTGACAGCCAAAACAATTATGAAGAAGACCAATTGCAAGTATTGCACCCCCAATAAGTGTGCCCCATAAGTGATTTTTCCTGGATAATTGAACATTGCATGAGAGGGGGATTTCATGTGCAATGTAGGTTGCAAGGTTCACAGTATCGTTATCGGAATCGATATCGGACTATTCCTATGAGTATTGGTATCGGCATTATCGGTAGTATCCGCAGTTTTGGATCGGAGTATCAAATTTTTTTGGTATTAGAAAATAAATAATTATTATTAAATTATTTACATTTAAAAACATATATTTTATACATTTAGGCATAATTTTCAGTATTTTCAGTGTTATTTTGTAGAACATTTTGAAATAAAATTAAATAATAGTCACCCTTATCGATTGGTTGACATACAATAGATTGATTTTCTTCTTTTACATGCTTTTACAACCTTATTATGCTTTAAAACCCGTGCTTATTTATCTTTTTCGTTTAATTTTTTTGCCGAATTGATCGAAGAAGAGACTCCTAATGTCGGTATCGGTCAGTATCAGGTATCGGTCGGTATCGGATCGGGTCATGTCAAACCATATCAGTATCGGCCGTATCAGATCGGTATTGACCGATACTTTAAACCATGAGTCTTCCAGCACATACCATTAGAGATAATTGGTTAACACTAACCCGTCCCCTACAGTCAGCACTACCCCTAGGCCCATGATTTGAAATGTTATTCAGTGCCAGGTACACTACAAAAAAAACCACAATTCCCGAAGGCAATATTTTTTCGAAACTGGCAATTTGTTGTAGAAAATAGTTTTTTTCGAGGGTATTATGTCATCGT
>JANAVB010013999.1:10174283-10326783 GCA_029216955.1 Iris pallida
TGTTTAGCAGAAAGACGTATATTCTTTGCTCATTATCAGACAATCACTTATTCACAAACCTCGTGTGGGGCTAATAGTTTTCATTTCGCATCTCATAGAAAACCCTTTTCGCTCCGCTTAGCCCTATCCCCCTCTAGGGGTATTTTAGTGATAGGTTCTATAGGAACTGGACGATCCTGTTTGGTCAAATACCTAGCTACAAACTCCTATCTTCCTTTTATTACGGTATTTTCGAACAGGTTCCTGGATGACAAGCCTCATGATGATATCGATGATAGTGATGATATTGATATTGATGATAGTGACGATATTGATGATGACCTTGATACGGAGCCGCTAACTATAACGAATGTGCTAACTATGTATATGACGCCGAAAGTAGGCCAATTTGATGTCACCCTTCAATTCGAATTAGCAAAAGCAATATCTCCTTGCATAATATGGATTCCAAACATTCATGATCTGCATGTGAATGAGTCGAATTACTTATCCCTCGGTCTATTAGAGAACTCTCTCTCCAGGGATTGTGAAAGATGTTCCACTAGAAATATTCTTGTTATTGCTTCGACTCATATTCCCCAAAAAGTGGATCCCGCTCTAATAGCTCTGAATAAATTAAATACATGCATTAAGATACGAAGGCTTCTTATTCCACAACAACGAAAGCACTTTTTCATTCTTTCATATACTAAGGGATTTCGCTTGGAAAAGAAGATGTTCCATACGAACGGATTCAGGTCCATAACCATGGGTTCGAATGCACGAGATCTTGTAGCACTTATCAATGAGGCCCTATCAATTAGTATTACACAGAAGAAATCAATTATAGAAACTAATACAATTAGATCAGCTCTTCATAGACAAACTTGGGATTTGCGATCCCAGGTAAGATCGGTTCAGGATCATGGGATCTTTTTCTATCAGATAGGAAGGGCTGTTGCACAAAATGTACTTCTAAGTAATTGCCCCATAGATCCTATATCTATCTATATGAAGAAGAAATCATGTAAGAAAGGGGATTCCTATTTGTACAAATGGTATTTCGAACTTGGAACGAGCATGAAGAAATTAACGATACTTCTTTATCTTTTGAGTTGTTCTGCCGGATCGGTCGCTCAAGATCTTTAGTCTTCACCAGGACCAGATGAATATATATATATATATATATATATATATATATATATATATATATATATATATATATATATAATTTTTTTTTATATATATATATACCCATATGCATAAAAAAAAATTAATATATATATATATATATATATATATATATATATATATATATATATATATATTTTTTTTTTATATATATATATATATATATATATATATATACACACACACACACATATATATATATATATATATATATATATATATATATAAAATATATATATATATATATACACACACATATATATATATATTTTTTTTTTTTATACACACACACACATATATATATATATATATATATATATATATATATATATATATATTTAAAATATATATATATATATATATATATATATATATATATATATATATATATATATATATATATATATATATATATATTTTTTGAAACAATGGCTAAAGCCTTCATTGAAAAGGAAAAACAGGAGGTTGGAACTGGGAGATAGCCCGGGGTTCCTACAAGGTAAAGGTGTAACCCATTGCAAAAGGCCTAACTAAAGACCGACATTAACCAGCGATAGAGAAAATATTTGTATATATAAATATAGATAAATAAATATCTATATATATATATATATATAAAGAAAACATGACTCTCTTTTTTTTTTTTTTTTCTCTGGTTTTTTTTGGGACAGCTGTTCCGGAGTCAAACTCAGAAGAGTTTGAATTCAAACAAGCAAAACAAAAAGGGGGGTAGGTGGGGCGCGCTTCCCAAGGGGGGAGCAGGCGGGAGCGCTGCCCGATGGGTGCGCACCCCCCGAGGTGGAACGCAGCGCGAGGAGGCGCGGACCCCGGGGGAGGGAAAGAAGGGGGGGTAGCCCAGCCGGGGGGCTCCGACACAGGCGGAAGCGGCGGGCCGCCGGGGGGCTCGACCGGGGAGGCGGTGGGCGCAAGTACGGACGCCAGCGGAGGACAGTCCTGGGGCGCCGGCGACGAGGGAAAGCAGCGCGGACGAGCGCAACCTCCGAGCTGGAGGGCGGAGCGGCCTACCACCGCCTGCCGCGGAGGACCACAGGAGGCGGGGGAAGCCGCAAGGGGAAACGCCGAAGGAGGAGGGCGAGATCGTCGGGGAGGGAGCGGAGCTCGACCTCCGGACGGGCGCGAGGAGTCACCGGCGAGGGCCCAGCATACGGCGGAGGGAGCGCCGGATGGCGGGGAACTCGTCGGGGAGCTCGCGGGAGGGGAGCGCCGCCGCCGAGGGAGTCGAATCAGGAGGCAGGAAGGCTGCCGCAAGTGCGGAGGCGGTGGCGTCCAGAGAGTAGGCTCTAAATTTAATATAGGTATATATATATAGGTATATATATATATACCTATATATATATATATATATATATATATATATATATATTTATAGGTATATATATATATATATATATATATATATATATATATATATATATATATGAAACTATATAATCAACTATCATCTAAAACTTAAGGCTCAACTCAAACCCCAAAATTGAAACATATAAACATAGACTATACATATGTACACCCTTACCTATATATATATATATATATATATATATATATATATATATATATATATATATATATATACCCACTCTATATGGATATGTATATATACTCAATCAATACATATATATTACATATATATATGGATACATAATATATCCAATACCCAAAACTGAACTAAAAAGTCCAATTGCCTACTGATCTCGGAACTGGGAAACCCCAACCCAACTCTCAACTCAGCCTAAACTGAACTAACAACCCAAATTCAATTAAATTCAAAAAATCGAAAATCTGAATTGATACTCGATACACAAAACCAACCTATTACCTAAAATACAAAATACACAACTAAATCCCATGAAACTTGACAAATATGAAGATGTAAACGTGTATGAAATGTTTGTGTCAGAGTCGAGTCGAATTCGTGTCCATATGGTGTCCACGAAGTGCGTATCAGCATAGTGTTACACGTGTATATTACAATCGTCCTGGGGACGTGCAAGTCGATCCAGAACACGACACATCACATTGTGTCTCGTGATCGTGGATGAGGGTCGACCTAGCGTAGGTCTAGGTGTCCAACACCCTGACACGTGTCCACATCGAATCGTGTCCGCGAACGAACGTCGTGTCAGTGGCAGTTTTCGCGCGCGTACACGGTTCAGCTGAACCAGTGCGGCTTCGATTTCTCTGCGCATGCTCCACAAAATATCGTGAAATTTTAGGAGCACGTGGGCAAAGGTTGCCCCCATTTGTCCATCAAATTTCATGCAAAACCGTGTCCTGTGCGTCGAGTTATGACACTTGAGCAGCAGGACACGTACGGGGATCCCGAGCACGCGTGTCCGTGTCCGATTTGGACACAAAAATGTGTCAAATCAAGATCTGTTTTCATGGAAGTTGTTTCAAATATACACAACAACAAATTCATGAAAACAGAATCGAAAAATATGAACTTTCGATCCTAATAGGCATTTCGTCGAACACGTGTTCCAATGCACCGACACGCGTCCGATACGTCTATCAACGAATATGAAATCCTACCAAACTACATGTGCAAGTTCGGGGTACCTACATGGATGCATCTATGAAGAAAAATTAGAATTTACAGGATGTTTAGAGAGGTTTACCGATTGAGAGTCAATATTTTAATGAAACGAGCCTCCAAACGTGTCGACGCCGAATTCCTCCACTCCAAAGCCTCCTATTCCTTGCTAGCAAGTCTCCAGCAAGTTCCTCTCCTCCCAAGGATTGCAACGCACTTCGTTTGGATTGATTTGGATGAGAATTAAGAAAAATGGACTTTTGGAAGAGAAGGTAATCTCTAGGGTTTTGCAAATTAGGTGGCTACTAACATATAACACCAAAAAGAGAGGGCTGTTGTTATGGCCAGCCAGGGTATTTCTAGGGTTAGGTTAGGGTTTAGGATGGGCCACCATGCAACTAAAGTCCATAGAAGCCCATTAGCAAAAAGGACAAAAGCTATATGCTAAAATAGCCTAAAAATGAATTAATTTGTTTCCTAAAATGGACTAATGCTCTAAATTGAAATCTAATCAGCTAAATAGGATTCTAATCACATGGTTAGTCTCTAATCAAGGTTATCTATGGTTAAACCATCTGCTACTACGAAAAGCACTACTCAAAACCAAAATACCAATCAATTAATAATAAAATAATCAAAAATTAAAATTATCACACAATTACTAAAATACCCCAATTTAGAAAAGTGGTGGTGACAGACAATAAGTTTAAGTCTCCGTATACTTCAAGATAGTCAATATCTAGCTATTTAGCTAACTAGAGACCAATGAGTAAAGTATTATACTCGGTAACATTGTTGGAGCATGGTTCGTCCAGAGAGTAGGCTCTTTGAATGGTTAGCCCTTCTAGGGATATGAGGACAATCCATATTCCAGCGATAATGATATTGTTGTGTCTAGATGCACCATCAAAGTATAGAAACCAAACGAGTATTCCTTTTGAAGTAATGTTGGACTCTAGAGTTTCACCAAAAATTTCGTCGTAGAGTTTTAAATTTTCAGGAATTGGATGAGCAACCAAGAAGTCAGCTAGGGCTTGACCCTTGACAGACTTCTATGGGATATAGACCACATCATATTGTGCTAGCAATATCGCCCATATAGCAAGTCTAGAATTGAGTGTACTAGGCTTCTTTATCAAAACCCGCAGAGGATTGACTTTAGAAATGACATAGATGGTCTGGCCCGTGATGTAATGACGCATCTTCTGGACATCAAACTTCAAGGCTAAATATTCTTTTTCTATCGGACTGTATCGATGTTCAGCATCGATCATTGAATGACTGAGATAATAAATTGCTTGCTTATGGCCTTCATTGTTCTTCTGGGCTAGGAGGGCACCGAGAGAGTGATCCATTGCTCAAATATACATCAAGAAGGGTATTCCTGTGATCGGAGGAACTAGGACCGGAGGGTTCGTAAAGTACCGCTTAATATCCTCAAATGCTTGCTGGCATTCGTCGGTCCAAACAAAAGAACACCTTTATTTATTAGTTGAGTGAACGGTCTGCAGTGTCTAGAGAGATTTGAGATAAATCTCCTGATATACACAAGTCGTCCCTGAAATCCTCATAGCACTTTTAGGTTGCGTGGAGAATGCATCTCTTGAATGGCTTTGACTTTCTCGGGGTCAACGTGTATACCCTTAGAGGCAATAATAAATCCAAGGAATTTGCTACTAGAGACTCCTAGAAATGACTTGGTGGGATTCATTTTGAGTTGATGATGGTGTATTAGATCGAAAATAGTTCTTAAGTCTTGAATATGATCTTTCTTTAGATGACTCTTGACAGCAACATCATCGACATAGCATTCGACTATTTTTCATAAATGTTCACAAAAAATAGTACTCATAGCTCGCTGATAGGTGACACCAGCGTTATTGAGACTAGCATAACTGTGTAGCAGTAGTCTCCCATAGGAGTGCAGAAAGATGCATGCTTTTTATCTTTAGGATTCATCCTGATTTGATTATAACCAGAGAATCCATCCACAAAAGACATTTTCTTAAACCTGCAGGTGTTGTTGATCATGACATCAATAACTGGAAGAGAAAACTCGTCCTTGGGACAAGCTATACTAAGATATCTATCCATGCAAACTCGGACCTTTCCCGTTTTCTTAATCACTGGGACGACATATCTACCCAGTCGGATGTTGTTCCTCCCTGACAAAGTCGCAGGCGATAAGCTTCTTGACTTCAAATTTTGTGGCGTCTATCATATCAGGACAAAACCGTTGATGCTGTTGTTTTACCGGTCTAGCATTTGGTAGAAATGTTGAGCTTGTGAGTAGCGATCTGAGGATCTAATCCCAGCATATCTTCATAGCTTCAAACGAATACGTCAATGTATTCTCTAATGAACTGGATCAAGTATTGTTTGTCTACTTCAGAAAGACTTTTGCTGATAAAAATTGGTATTGGAGAAGCCTCGTCTCCAACGTCGATTAGGATTAGCTCATCTCAGTAAGTGGTTCACGCTGTTCGAAGTAAAGCTCCTATTGAGTATCCATCCATTGTGCCCAAGGCTCTTCATTATAAGCCTTGGTAAAGTCATCATTGACATCATCTTCAGTTGTCACCATATTGACAGATAGAGTCAGTTGATGAACTTCTCCTTTGCTGGTATCTTAGTCCCATAAAGCAGAATCTGAAGAATGAGATCGTGTTTCTTCGTCTAATTCAGATTTATCTAGGGTTGTATTCAACGTAATGTAGCCAAATCCATGTCTGGTTTGTTATAGTATTGTGATGGCTTTCCTTTGGGAGCAGGTATTTGAATAGGAGTATGTCTACCTTTGCCTCTGTTCAATCCAAACCCAAAATTGTGACCTATTTTTTGAATGATATTTTTGGACTGCTGACTATAACGACGCAGTTGCATTCTTCCATAACATTCATTTTCTGAATTGATGTCAAGTATAATTCTTTGATTACGTTCTCTACTGAAGAGGATTTGATGTCCATCATCATTCCAAAAAAAAAAAATACGAAGAATGAATTCTGCATTTGTTTGTACTTTATCTCATCATGAAAAGATTGAATTGCTCCTAAGGTGAGAGTTCGCACTTGTCCAAAATTTCTAAGTAATGCTGTGCATAATAATTGACATCAGTATACTACAAAGGCGACATTACTTTATTAATATTTTCAGTCTCAACAGTTACAACAGTATTTGCGACCGTGGCTGGAGACACCGTCAGTTCGATAACAAGACGAGAAAGAGAAAGAGTAGGATTGTTACGACGAAGGTCGATAACAAGAGGATCAAAAGAGGCGAGCTTCCATTGCTCCACTTTTTTAGTAGGAGGAGCAAGAGTGTTGGTTAAGATCTGAGAGGAGGAAGGACGAGAGGTGCGTCTTTTGACTGGAATCACTATGATGTCATTCGAGTCATTTTTTGTCTTCCTTAGTGTCCATGGCCACACTACCTTCACGTATTCATCTTTGTATATTCTAGAGTCTGTATAGTAGGCCTCGACACCTCGAAAAGGATTGAGGTCAGCAATTTTTTTCTTGATTTCTCTGTTATCATCCATGTACTTGAAGCACTGATGAAGAGTGGATGGCACAATGTTATGTTCATGCAACCACGACCTTCCTAGTAATAAATTATAGGAGATGTAGTTATCAATCACATAGTAGGTGACTTTTGTACAGAGATCGCCAATTTGAACTCTTAGGTGGATCTTTTCGAGCGGTTTGCTCTTTCTAGGATTGTATCCGAGAATAGTCGTAACCGTTGCAGAGAGATTATGGACTAGAATCTTTAGGAAATCTAGCAAAGAAGTTGAGATTATGCTGAGTGCAGACCCGAGATCGACAAGGATGCGATCCACCCTTATCGTATCGACATACCCAGTGAATTAAAGAGGTCGATCATGCCGATTGTCCTCCAACAGTATGTCATCCTTGGTTAAGGTGATATTTGGCATGATCTCCATCATAATGACATTATGGACAAGCTGCTGGCTCTATAACTGACTTCTTGAGATGTGCAAGACAAGCATCGGCTTGCATCAGGGCTTCGATTAATATTTTTTGAGATTCCTTCGAGAGATGAAGGAGCTCAAAGATCGATAGTCTTGCTGGAGTATTGGCTAGTTGAGCTAATATGTCAAAGTTATAAGGTTTTTGAAGGCTCTATAGTGGGATCTTCTTTAAGTTCTTGTCAAAGCGAACCTGTTGCTTGCCTTTATCAGCTATTGTCGGCTTAGAAGGACCCGAGTCAGCTGGTGGAGCTGATGTTGGAGGAGCATCAGAAACATGAGGGGGTGTCACAACTTCATTCTCTTGACCATCTGGGTATACTCTAAGGTAGAGTCTACCAGATCTAGTACCGGTCAAGACTTCTTCTTCGGGAGCGGGTAAGAAAGAAACCATGTTACAGGTTTTCACTCGTGCTTTGCTCTTGGAGGATTTCTTTTTCTGCTGGAGAATTGTGTGATCTATCCCAAATCCCAATCCAACACGAGACCTGTTATCTCGGAGTTGTAAAGATAAGGGTATCGAAAACCCCTTTCTATTGCTCAAGCCTGGGGCTTTCTGAATGTCATATTCCATCTTTATCATCAGCTCGCGAGATTGCTGACTGTATCGACAGAATTTGGGTCGATGGTTGACTTATGATATTGATGGAGCAATCTTTGAAGAAGATGCAGACCTGTCGGAATGAAAGTAGTCTCCAAAGAAGGAACACGGCCATCAAGCGCAGAGTGCTCACTTGAAACCATGTTGCATGATCTGTACTTGGCTGACTTTGTTGATTTAATAGAATGAACAAACATTTTCTGTTCAAATTTGCCGACGATGTCTGGATGGACCCACATGATCTCGTCTTTAGCTGTTGATAGTGAAACCAAAACGTTATTTTGTGCCGGCAGGTTGACAATCTCCATAGTTGCCTTCGGAATCGGAACAACACCGTTAGGAACTAACTGAGAAGAAAAGTCTATGAATTGTAAAGAGATGACATTAGCTGTCACTGTCTTCTCATCCTTTCGGAGGGTGATTGCTTTAGCGTTGACCAACTCCTGGATCTTTCCGTTGAGCACATAGCATGTCCTAGTTGGATGTCCCAGAAACCTGTGATACATGCAATATTTAGGATTGTCAATTTTACCTACTTTATCTGGCCATTTGATTTTCGGTAGTTGAAGTTTATTTCTTTTGATCATGCAATCGAAGATGCTCATGATGTTATCATCATCGAAGGAATACTCTTCCTTAGGTCGTGGTGCTGCCCCTTGTGGAGGTGTTGTCGCTGTAGGTGCTGACTGGCCTATATTGATGGCTAAGGCTTCTTTGCCTTTACGATTTTTTAGTGTCCACTACTGCTGGTAGCAAGGTGGTTATCTTTATCCAGATTAGGCATCGGAATACCTAGTTGCTTGAGCTTCTTAGTAGTATCTTTGGCTTCTCTGGCCCTTACTATAAAGGTGTTGACCCAAACTGTATTGCGGTCAACCTAATCTTGATAATTAACAAATCGATATTTGACATGATCCAACTCGACAAATAAATCGTCATCAAGCAACAAATCAGACGACTATTACATATCAAGTCAGACAATCATCATCGACGACTGCTCGACGAATGGAACTTGTCATTGAAAGTCTATAATTTTTACTCTTTTATTGAGTCTAGACTATTGTACGTTGAGTCACACTGAGTACCTCAACCATAGACTAGATAACCAATAAGCTCCAAAAAACAAAAAGCCAATCTGCCAAAACCCAACAAAGCCCATGAGTATTCTGTCTCCAAGGAGGCAGCGTTCGGCCGAACTCTGCCCCCACACAGAGTTCGGGCTGAACTCTGTCTCCTAATTTCCAAAAGCTAATTTTTAGGGATTGCTCATTGTACGTTGTCCAACGGCCATAATTTTGAATTTTTTGACAGAGTTCTAGCCGAACTCTGCCTCCCAGAACTAGTATATATAGGCACCCTTTTCTCCCATTTCAGTTCATCCAATCTTCTTTTCTCTTCTCTTCTACTCTTATAGCCTATACATCCTAAAGAGCCATACTCTTCTTATCTACTAGCCATAAAACTTCCCAATCCTACAAGGTGCTCGGTGCGAGTCAGTTAGAAGTTTTATGCAAGAGTCTTGAAGAAGTCACTTAGAAAATTCAAAGTTTCGCCTCAGCGATCTTTCAAGAAGTTGGCTTGCTCTTCTGAGTAAAGGCACGTGGTTGTAAAGCTATTTCACAAATAGTGAATTTCAATCCCGAGCAAGAGTTCTCAGGCCTGGACTAGTCCTCAACGAGGAAAACCAGGTTAAAAATTGATGTGTCTGCGTATGCTTTCTGATCTTCATTTAATTTCTGCAATTATACTTTGATTAATTATTTGCTAGTTGGGATTGAATAGAGTTGAATTTTTAATTGTTCATTATTGTCAGATGTACTCTATTCACACCCTCCCTCTAGAGTTGCCTACGCGTACTTGAATTGGTATCAGAGCCCTGTTCTCTTGGTACAGGATTTACATCCTAGAGTTGATCCATGGCAACCACACAACCCATCTCTACCAACTACGGAGAGGGTCAATCCACAAATAGGCCACCCCTATTTAATGGGACCAACTACACATATTGGAAGACTAGAATAAGTTTTTATCTTAAGTCTCTAGACTTTGACCTATGGACTGTAGTCACTGATGGCTACAAGAAACCTCCCAGAATAACTGTCGAGGGGAGTCTCGTCGAGAAACCCCACGACAAGTATACTAATTAGGAGAAAAAACAGGCAAGTCTAGACGTTAGGGCTATTAATCCTCTTTTCTGTGCCATAGGCAGGACTGAATTCTACAGGGTCTCCACATGCACCACCTCGTACGAAGTATGGAAGCTTTTGGAGGTGACTAATGAAAGGACCACTCAATTCAAATAATCAAAAGTCAGTCGTCTGACACAGGAGTACGAGGCTTTCAAGATGAAGCCAAATGAGACGATCACTCAAATGTTCACCAGATTCCTAGACATCGTCAACCCGCTATCCTCTCTTGGAAAAGATAATTCCAACCATGAGAAGATACGCAAAGTGCTATAAGGATTGCCGAAGGTCTGGAACCCCAAAGTCACAGCGATCATCGAAGGCAATGATCTCACGATAATGTTACTAGAAACATTGATGGGCAAGTTGATGACGCATGATCTCGATCTAAAAGATTTCGAAGAAATAGCTCCAAAAGAGAAGGAGATTGCATTGAGAGCTCATCGTCGAAGAGCCAGCCCAGAAGATACTGATGATGATGACTTCGAAGGTGACGATTAAGCTCTCTTAGTTCAAAATTTCAAAAGTTTCTACGCTTCAACAAAAAGAAGAGAGAACAAAGAGATGATGAGGAAGAACCCACCTGCTTCGAAAGCAAAAAGACGGGATATGTCAAGAAAGATTGTCCCTTAACAAAGAAGGGAAGTAGATATGAAAAGCCGTACAAGAAGCCAACTGCAAGAAAGTACGCCAATACTAGCATCTGGTATGAAAGCGAGGCTAGTGATTCAGACAAGGAAGAAGACTCTCCATAAAACACGGCTAACGTCTGTCTAATGGTGACTTCAGAAAAGGTAAAAGATTTCTTCGATGATTTCTCATTTGATGAACTTGGTGATGCTTTTAGTGATCTACTTGATGATCACAAAAAGGTAATCAATAAATATAAACAGGCAAAGGATAAGATCAAGGACTACGAAATCGAGATCCATAGAATTTTATGTTTACTAGAAGATGTTAGAAGCACTACACCCACGAAAAATACTGAAGAGATATCCAAGCTTAAAATAAGCTTACACGATACCGAATCAATCATTGAGAAACAAACACGTGACATCACGGCTTTAAACAAAGAACTTGCTGAAGAGAAAAACAAATTCAAAATTACTACAGGTAGAATACACGGTCTTACTACTAAATGTGATGAGTTGAATGTTGTCTCTAAGAAATTAGAGATTAAACTAGGCAAGCAGGTTATTCAATCGCAAGTTCAGTCTCATAGTCACAACACGTACAAACACGTGCCAAATCAACCCAAAAAGGCACGCTGTAACACCCAGTTTTCCAGATGAAGGTAGTTTTGAAATTTTGTAATTATAATTATTATTTATTAATTATTATTTCATATTATGATTTTTTGGTAATTTTTAATCATTTTTAAACTATTTAAAATTATGACTTGTGATTTTGACATTTTACTATTGTTTGGTTTTAATTTTGAGGAATTTGTTACCCCCAGTTTTCAGGAACAGGGGTATTTTTGTCATTTTGTATTTTTGAAATATTTTTAAAATTTATTTTATTATTTATGATATTGTTTTGGGGTTATTTGAGTCAGGTTCGAATTTCAACTCAATCCGACTTGAAACGGGGACCCGGGGTAGTTTGACTCTAGTGGGACCCACACACTAGTTAGGCATGGCCCACATGATATTAATTTTAGTACATATGATAGAAATATTTTAGTTAGAGGTTAGACTAATTATTATGGATAAGGTTAGTGTGATTAGAGACTTTAGAATGACTAATTTAGCCCCAACCAATTAGCCCTTTCCTAATACTCATAGAATAGGTTAGTGGGGGCATTTTGGACCTTACCATAATAGGACAAATAGTCCCATATGGCCAGCCACTTTGGGAGAGGATAGGCTCAAGTTCATTTCATTATTCGCATCCACACTCTCTCTCTCTTGTTCTTCCCCAAATTCCGAGAGAGCAATCCCTAGCAATTTCTCCACCAAATCCTTCCATTTCACCACCAAATCTTCTTCTTTCCTTCTCCATTCTAGCCAAGGATGAAGCTACCCAAGTTTGGGAGAATTCGGAGCTCGTTCGTGTCCTTTTGGAATCTCTACGTGTCGGTGTCGCTCCGGGAAGGCTTTTCTTCGATTCGATCTACCGGGAGGTATAAATCCCTTCTCCTTTTCATTTTCTCATGCATATAGGTCTATTTTGAACCCATAGGAATGACCCCCATGGTTGTATCTCCATTTGTGTCCATTTCGTGTCCATTTGGAGGTCATAGGAGTGTCCTTTGTGTTGTGGTTGTGTCCATGTGGGAAAATCCCAATTTGGACACACTATGTGTTGTTGTTATGTATGAATGAATTATTACCTGTTTAATCTCATATTTTTGTATTGGAGATGTGTTCTACAGTGTCTCTTATATATATATATTAGTGTAGAGAGTGAGTTCTTGATATATTATGTTATATACTTGTGTTCTTTTGTCTCAAACTACCTAAATCCGTCATGATTTTTATCCACGTTTTTAATTTCAGTCCTAACTTAGAAATGTCATAACTTCTAGCTCAAAGTTCGGTTTAATCTTCCATTTTTTTTAAAAGAAGCGTATTGAAGTTAGCTTTCCAAAAATATGTATTAATAGGCCTAATTCTTTATGTAACTTTCTGGAGAATTATTTGAGTGTCAGCTGTACGAAAGACAAACGCGTTCTCGATATTTTCGGGATTCCGGGAGTTTTCGGAAACGAAAACGCGATCCGTTTGAAGTTTTAAAAAGCTAACACATAGATATATAACATACTTTAATCCTAAATTTTAATTCATGCTGAGATGGTACAGTATTGATTATTAGTAGGAGTTACTATTCGGCATATGCATCTTGTGCACCCTTGTGTGTTATATAATGTTCTATTTGATTTTAACCCATGTTAATGTATATACATTATGTAATTAAATAGAGAATGCAAGCATGAGTAAATGGTTAAATAAATGATGTATGAGGTGTAAGTATCCTATCTAATATAAGCATGTATAAGTATGGCTTGTGATGAATTTGTAGGTTCCATAGTATG
Source organism: Iris pallida (assembly GCA_029216955.1). NCBI lineage: Eukaryota > Viridiplantae > Streptophyta > Magnoliopsida > Asparagales > Iridaceae > Iris > Iris pallida. The sequence goes on from JANAVB010013999.1 coordinate 10,187,823, forward strand.
TAATGTATGGTGCATATAGTGGTGCAAGAGAATAAATGAATGATGAATGAATGCAAGCATTAATGTAATATAATAATAGATATAATACATGATATGTTAGATGAATGAAATGATATATATATATATATATGATATATATCCTCTTTATATTAATGTATATAATTGGTTGAATGCAAGCATGTAGGAATACAATTAATGTAATATATGTAAGCAATACATAAATGCATGAATGAAAGAATGATATACAATGCATGCATGAAAGTATATAATGAATGCTAGATATAAATGCAAGGTATATATGTAATGATAGATATGAATGCATAATGTATAAATATTGTAAATGCAATATCAGATTTCATATGTAGACATAGAACCAATGCATAGCTGATACTTAGATTGAATGTTAGTTCATTTTAGGTTGTTCGAACACTGAACTGTCCATGTAAGCATATATACCTTCCTTTTCCTATTGCCAAGCCAATTTTAGTTTTTAATATAGTGGAATGTCTATGAATGTAATGTTAACCTTCAATCCCTTAATTCGAAATGTTAGTTAATTTCAGTATTAGACAATGCATAAGCTGTATGCATATGGGATGTTGGCTTAATGGCAGATTTCAGATAACATGGTTCATTTTATGTGGTTAGTTACACCAGTTTATAGGATAGCTCACTTTAGTTTATATGTAAATGTGGAACTAAACTGAGAATGAACTTCATCCTCTGTACAAGGATACCCCACTCTATATCAACCACCATGCCATGTAACCCATCTCTGAATGATTGCTATAATATATATAGATTTATGTAAAGTATAGATGCATGTTAGTTATAACTTAAATAGTCTCTACTCTAATGTATATAGATGTATACTTGTAGCCATGCATGTTAAGTATAATACATGTGTAATATAGATGGGTTAGCTTTGTGCCATGTGTAGTGTAAACTCATAACTAGTGTTGATTTCTCTTTTCATGTACACCTCCATGTTCACACACACACATAGCTTTACATGTTAGTTCCTTTCTCTTATATATATAAATATATATATATATATATATATATATATATATATATATATATATATATAATATAGAATATGCATGATAGTGATGTATCTTGATGTGTGACTTGTGTTGGCTTGTATAGCCTTGTGATTGGTGTGTGACAGCTAGCCTAGGCTTGGTTAGGCCTAGTGAGACTTATTAGACTTTTTTGGGCTAGGACTTGACCTAGTTGACTTGTGTGGTTGACTAGAGTTGACCAAGTGTTGACTTTAGTCTAGTTTGACCTAGACAGCATGCAGATGCATTATATATTACTATTATCATCCCTTGTATACATCTTGACTTGTGTTGCTCTAACTAGGAGTCAGGTACCTCATCTCGGACAGTACATTTACTTCAGACATTCAGATACGAGACGAGTACATTCTCTAACCGTTTCATACTTGTCTGGATTTATATTCTTGCTCTAGATTACTGTACTTGATGCTGACACGATCATTATCACGGATTAGTACTATGTGGATCTTCTTCTGAGATGTTATCTCCTTGTATTCACTAAATACATATTATGATGTACGTTTCACTTACATATTGTATTTATTGAATATCCTTATCATTGTACACTCATTGTGCATATTGTACTCTCATTATCATATTGAGCCATTGTACAAGCCATTGTACAAGCCATTGTATAAGCCATTGTACAAGCCATTGTATAAGGTAACGTAACTGAATTGGATCCTTGTGTATTGATTGGGGAGGGAGAGTAAAATTGGTTATGTGATCAATCCTATTGTATAAAAAATTGTATATGTCTATTGTACACCCACGTACAAAGGAGTCCCATTTTATTGTATAACCTAACCCGTTTACATAACCATATTGTGCTCTAAATCACATACAGTTCTTACTTATCATATATAGATATTTCCCATTATCAAATCTCTGCTGTTTTCATATACATTCTTCTTTCAGCGTTTCATGTACCTTACTCTATTGTATGCTTTATATTCCCTAACATGATATGAACTGCGTGAGATGTTTTGTGCTCACTCCCGTCCTGACTGGACCTGTTGAAAATTTTACAGAGGATGATGAGGAACCCTGCACCCTTACTTGGAGTTTGCCTAGTTGACACTCGCGACCTGGACCCCTGGGGAGGTTCAGGCAGCTGCTCAGGATAATACCTTGTATAGTGTAGATAGCTTAGACTGTCCTTTCTTTTCATGTTTAGCTGTTGTCTTATTTTCAGAGTTGTATATTTTTGAGATGTTGAGACTTTGTTATTTCTTTCTGCTGTACCTCAGTCGAGGATTTCTTATCTATTTTCCATTATGCTACATTCTACCATAGATTGTGATTGAGTTGTACCTTTGTGTTGGCCTCCTTATGGAGAGTATTCATATTATGTTAGTTATAGTTCATGACCTAGAACAGCGTTCTACCGCCGACACTGCGGCGTAGGCTGGGCGTTGTTACGCTCTCGTACCCTCACAGTGGGTGCGGGTCATGACACGTTTTTAGTGGTGGCCCATGCAGGTCGAGTTTATGTAGTGGTATTCGAACTAGAGTATCACTACAGCCTGCAGTAGGATTAGAATATTTTTGGAGGTACTAAATCACATTAGGAAAAACTCTTAATCCGATTCCTTTTGTCTAAAATTGTTGCTTATTGACTTCCCTTGAATATAAACTGTTCTCCTTTGAATTTTTGCTTCATTCTCAGAAATTGCTTCTTGTTTTGATCTGTCTTCATGATGGTTGTGAAGACACGATCTCATCGCTTCGGTTCGGGGGATACTATCGAGAGGCTGGCCACCTTTCGTCCTGTTCATCAGGGCCTCGAGACCGCAGCTTCTGTTGTGCCGACTCAGGTTGGCATTTCTGCTATATTGGAGGTGCACCTCCGTCTGTACAAAGACTTTTCCCATCATTTCTGGTTTCTCTCAGCAGCATCAGCATCAGAGATTTGTGCAGTATCAGCATCAGGCTGAAGAAAACCAGCAGGGCGAGCTATCGTCAGGACAGTCGAGGATACACAGACCGGTGGAGATCTTGCTGCAAGTTCTGTTCTTCTCAATTCCATTCCCGCAATTGTCTTTTATAATTGCCTTGAAATCCGATTCTATCTGTTCCTTGTTGATTGATTAATTTTGTCATGTTACTCTTTGTTGTGTTCATTTTTCTTCTGAGAAAATCATATGGGCTAGGTCGCATAAATCATGGGATCTAGAATCCTCGATAGTCGTGTTAGTTTGCATAGTGAGGACATGTAGTCAGATTTTGGATGTATTCTCGGGTATGGAAATTTAAGGTTTTCGCCGTCGCATGCGGCAGTACAAAAATTTTAAATACCATGAACCTAGAGGTACGTACCTTAGTCAAGGACTCTGTGATTATCGTAGCCTTGCTCACTAGCATGATGAAGACTCTGGACAACATGATTTTGGACAGACGCATATGATTAACAGATTGTATCTTGAGAAGGTTTAAACATCATACCCTTTTGATTGTTATAAATGACTTAGGAGTAGGGATATTTAGTTTTGTAGAGCTTATTCATAGGTAGTTCCTTCATAGTATAATGGTATGATGACTTGTAGAGTGTCTGTACCCTAGAGGTGATAGTTAGCGTTGGTGTTAGAATAGTAACCCATTGCAGATAATTCTCCTATTATCTATAATACCAACCAGTTACACATAGGATGTTAGTATGCCTTACAGCCTTGATGATTATTACTACTTTTCCTTACCTTTTCCAGTGAGGCACCCATGACCAGAGCCTGCCTTTGAGTATAGTTGTAGTTTTACCTAAGACCGAGAGGTCTATTTGCATAGATAGATTGTAGATGATATTGGCACATGGGATATAGGTTAGTTGGTATCTATAGGCCATTGTTGTATAGGGTTATAAACATGTTGTTTAGCCTATACTTGGTTCAGTTTTCCATTTTAGTTAAGTTCTCTTCGTGTTGAGTTCCTTTGTGTTGATCACCTTTATAGGCAGTGTGCAGACCCTTCACTAGATACCATGTCCCCTTGATTCAGACCATTCATCCTTAGCCTAGTTCTAAGCATTGTTTCAGACCCTTATAAGTTTAGTCTGCCTTAACCCTTGGTTGATCAGTCATGTATATATATATATAGATGATATACTTAGGATATATGTGATGGGTTGTTGTTCTGGAGCATATATATATATATATGGTATTTGGTATTCATGTGCTTAGCTTGTAGGTATTTAGTTATAGGTGACTTGATAGGATTGGGAAGTTAAGAGCTAGTCTATTATAGAGTTTCTCTTTTGCTAAATTCTAGTTGCGAACACCTAGATAGCTAGCATAGGTAAAACCTTAAGAAGTTGACCAGTTGATAACCAAGTACTTGGATGTTGAGAAATTGACTAGTGATTGACCCTTGACTATGTTTGACCTAGAAGGGGGTGCGATCATCTTAATTTCGAGGACGAAATTTTTATAAGGTGGGTAGGATTGTAACACCCAGTTATCCAGATGAGGGTAATTTTGAAATTTTGTAATTATAATTATTATTTATTGATTATTGTTTCATATTATGATTTTTTGGTAATTTTTAATCATTTTAAACTAGTTAAAATTATGACTTGTGATTTTGACATTTTACTATTGTTCGGTTTTAATTTCGAGGAATTTGTTACCCCCAGTTTTCAGGAACAGGAGTATTTTTATTATTTTATATTTTTGAAATATTTTTAAAATTTATTTTATTATTTATGATATTGTTTTGGGGTTATTTGAGTCGGGTTCGAATTTCAACTCAATTCGACTTGAAACGGGGACCCGGGGGTAGTTTGACTCTAGTGGGACCCACACACTAGTTAGGCATGGCCCACATGATATTAATTTTAGTCCATATGATAGAAATATTTTAGTTAGAGGTTAGACTAATTATTATGGATAAGGTTAGTGTGATTAGAGACTTTAGAATGACTAATTTAGCCCCAACCAATTAGCCCTTTCCTAATACTCATAGAATAGGTTAGTGGAGGCATTTTGGACCTTACCATAATAGGACAAATAGCTCCATATGGCCAGCCACTTTGGGAGAGGATAGGCTCAAGTTTATTTCATTATTTTCATCCACACTCTCTCTCTTGTTCTTCCCCAAATTCCTAGAGAGCAATCCCTAGCAATTTCTCCACCAAATCCTTCCATTTCATCACCAAATCTTCTTCTTTCCTTCTCCATTCTAGCCAAGGATGAAGCTACCCAAGTTTGGAAGGATTCGGAGCTCGTTCGTGTCCTTTTGGAATCTCTACGTGTCGGTGTCGCTCCGAAAAGGCTTTTCTTCGATTCGATCTACCGGGAGGTATAAATCCCTTCTCCTTTTCATTTTCTCATGCATATAGGTCTATTTTGAACCCATAGGAATGACCCTCATGGTTGTATCTCCATTTGTGTCTATTTCGTGTCCATTTGGAGGTCATAGGAGTGTCCTTTGTGTTGTGGTTGTGTCCATGTGGGAAAATCCCAAATTTGGACACACTATGTGTTGTTGTTGTGTATGAATTTATTATTACATGTTTAATCTCATATTTTTGTATTGGAGATGTGTTCTATAGTGTCTCATATATATATATTAGTGTAGAGAGTGAGTTCTTGATATATTATGTTATATACTTGTGTTCTTTTGTCTCAAACTACCTAAATCCGTCATAATTTTTATCCACGTTTTTAATTTCAGCCCTAACTTAGAAATGTCATAACTTCTAGCTTAAAGTTCGGTTTAATCTTCCATTTTTTTAAAAGAAGCGTATTGAAGTTAGCTTTCCAAAAACATGTATTAATAGGCCTAATTCTTTCTGTAACTTTCTGGAGAATTATTTGAGTGTCAGCTGTACGAAAGACAAACGCGTTCTCGGTGTTTTCGCGATTCCGGGAGTTTTCGGAAACGAAAACGCAATCCGTTTGAAGTTTCGGAAAGCTAACACATAGATATATAACATACTTTAATCCTAAATTTTAATTCATGCTGAGATGGTACAGTATTGATTATTAGTAGGAGTTACTATTCGGCATATGCATCTTGTGCACCCTTGTGTGTAATATAATGTTCTATTTGATTTTAATCCATGTTAATGTATATACATTATATATTTAAATAGAGAATACAAGCATGAGTAAATGGTTAAATAAATGATGTATGAGGTGTAAGTATCCTATCTAATGTAAGCATGTATAAGTATGGCTTGTGATGAATATGTAGGTTCCATAGTATGTAATGTATGGTGCATATAGTGGTGCAAGAGAATAAATGAATGATGAATGAATACAAGCATGAATGTAATATAATAATAGATGTAATACATGATATGTTAGATGAATGAAATGATATATATATGATATATATCCTCTTTACATTAATGTATTAATTTGGTTGAATGCAAGCATGTAGGAATACAATTAATGTAATGTATGTAAGCAATACATAAATGCATGAATAAAAGAATGATATACAATGCATGCATGAAAGTATATAATGAATGCTAGATATAAATGCAAGGTATATATGTAATGATAGATATGAATGCATAATGTATAAATATTGTAAATGCAATATCAGATTTCATATGTAGACATAGAACCAATGCATAGCTGATATTTAGATTGAATGTTAGTTCATTTTAGGTTGTTCGAACACTGAACTGTCCATGTAAGCATATATACCTTCCTTTTCCTATTGCCAAGCCAATTTTAGTTTTCAATATAGTGGAATGTCTATGAATGTAATGTTAACCTTCAACCCCTTAATTCAAAATGTTAGTTAATTTCAGTATTAGACAATACATGAGCTGTATGCATATGGGATGTTGGCTTAATGGCAGATTTCAGATAACATGGTTCATTTTATGTGGTTAGTTACACCAGTTTATGGGATAGCTCACTTTAGTTTATATGTAAATGTGGAACTAAACTGAGAATGAACTTCACCCTCTGCACAAGGATACCCCACTCTATATCAACCACCATGCCATGTAACCCATCTCTAAATGATTGCTATAACATATATAGATTTATGTAAAGTATAGATGCATGTTAGTTATAACTTAAATAGTCTCTACTCTAATGTATATAGATGTATACTTGTAGCCATGCATGTTAAGTATAATACATGTGTAATGTTGTTGGGTTAGCTTTGTGCCATGTGTAGTGTAAACTCATAACTAGTGTTGATTTCTCTTTTTATGTACACCTCCATGTTCACACACACACATAGCTTTACATGTTAGTTCCTTTCTCTTATATATATATATATATATATAAATATATATATATATATATATATATATATATATATATATATATATATATAGAATATAAAAAAAAATATATATATATAAAATATAGAATATGCATGATAGTGATGTATCTTGATGTGTGACTTGTGTTGGCTTGTATAGCCTTGTGATTGGTGTGTGACTGCTAGTCTAGGCTTGGTTAGGCCTAGTGAGACTTATTAGACTTTTTTGGGCTAGGACTTGACCTAGTTGACTGGTGTGGTTGAGTAGAGTTGACCAAGTATTGACTTTAGTCTAGTTTGACCTAGACAGCATACAGATGCATTATAGATTACTATTATCATCCCCTGTATACATCTTGACTTGTGTTGCTCTAACTAGGAGTCAGGTACCTCATCTCGGACAGTACATTTACTTCAGACATTCAGATGCGAGGCGAGTACATTCTCTGACCGTTTTATACTTTTCTGGATTTACATTCTTGCTCTAGATTACTGTACTTGATGCTGACACGATCATTATCACGAATTAGTACGATGTGGATCTTTTTCTGAGATGTTATCTCCTTGTATTCACTAAATACATATTGTGATGTACGTTTCACTTACATATTGTATTTATTGAATATCCTTATCATTGTACACTCATTGTGCATATTGTACTCTCGTTATCACATTGAGCCATTGTACAAGCCATTGTACAAGCCATTGTATAAGCCATTGTACAAGCCATTGTATAAGGTAACGTAACTGAATTGGATCCTTGTGTATTGATTGGGAAGGGAGAGTAAAATTGGTTATGTGATCAATCCTATTGTATAAGAAATTGTATATGTCTATTGTACACCCACGTACAAAGGAGTCCCATTTTATTGTATAACCTAACCCGTTTACATAACCATATTGTGCTCTAAATCACATGTTGCTTACAGTTCTTACTTATCATATATAGATATTTCCCATTATCAAATCTCTGCTGTTTTCATATACATTCTTCTTTCAGCGTTTCATGTACCTTACTCTATTGCATGCTTTATATTTTCTAGCATGATATGAACTGCGTGAGATGTTTTGTGCTCGCTCCCGTCCTGACTGGACCTGTTAAAAATTTTACAGAGGATGATGAGGAACCCTGAACCCTTACTTGGAGTTTGCCTAGTTGACACTCGCGACCTGGACCCCTGGAGAGGTTCAGGCAGCTGCTCAGGATAATACCTTGTATAGTGTAGATAGCTTAGACTGTCCTTTCTTTTCATGTTTAGCTATTGTCTTATTTTCAGAGTTGTATATTTTAGAGATGTTGAGACTTTGTTATTTCTTTCTGATGTACCTCAGTCGAGGATTTCTTATCTATTTTCTATCATGCTACATTCTACCTTAGATTGTGATTGAGTTGTACCTCTGTGTTGGCCTCCTTATGGAGAGTATTCATATTATGTTAGTTATAGTTCATGACCTAGAACAGCGTTCTACCGCCGACACTGCGGCGTAGGCTGGGCGTTGTTACGCTCTCGTACCCTCACAGTGGGTGCGGGTCGTGACACACGCCACCACAAGAACACTCATCCACGTGCTACACAAAATCATGCTTTCATATAAACCTATTCACATACAGTACGTAAGACACATACACGTAATTATTATCATCATCATGCTGTTGCACACAGTCACTATAATCATTATAATTACCCTACTGCTGCACACAGTCACCATACTCACTCTTCTACTGCACGTAGCTATCATCACCCTACCTATAGACATCACTATCAACATGCTCCTAGCATAAACATGCATACTAGATGTACTTATTATAACCTACATGGACACATTTCTCCACAATGTAGGATTATGAGATTAGTTGATAGAAATATATATGCATAGGTACCAAAGTCTAACCTCTCAAAACCCAAAAGAATTTGGGTACCAAAGGCCACATCTACTTGTAGTGTAGGTGGACCTTCCCTCTTCAACTAGAAGCAAGTAGATTCTCTATAGTGGGTGCTCGTGACATATGACTGGAAATGCAAAACTGTTCGCAACACTATCGATAAAAAAGAAAGGATACGTTTCCTTCGACAATAACCTTAAAGGCTACATCATAGGTAACGGTACAATTGGTTATCCTTCCTCTTCTGTCATTAACGATGTCTGTTTAGTGACTGAGTTAAAGCAATAACTTGCTCAGCCTTAGTCATCTTGCTGATCATGGTTATGATATTAACTTCAAAAAAACTAAATATTTTATCTATGATAGATTAACTGGAGATATCACCTTTGAAGGAATAAGGGAAGATAACATTTATATTTTCTATCTATCTATTGATACAACAGTGCAGGAAGATGCTTTTACGCCCACAAAGATGAAAAGCTCCTATGGCATCAGCGTCTTGGTCATGCCAATATGGATACTATATCCAGACTATCAACCAAGAAGCTAGTCAGAGGTCTGTCGGATATCATATTCAAGAAAGACACGGTATGTGCCGAATGTGGAAAGAATAAGGCTACCAAATCTTCCTTTAAATCCATAAACACTGTAAGTACTACCCGACCATTGCAATTATTTCATATGGACTTATTTGGTCCTACTAGAGTAGCCAGTCTTAGCGAAAAACTCTACGATTTTGTTATTGTAGATAATTTTTCAAGATTTACTTGGGTTTTCTCTCTTACAAACAAAAGTGATACAATTTCTGTTTTCAAAGTATTAGCTAAAAAGGTCCAAAACGAAAAAGGCTACATGATTACTCGTATCCAAAGTGATTATGGTGGCAAATTCAAAAATTCTGATTTTGAAAAGTTTTGTGATTCAACTGTTTTTAGTCATGAATTTTCGTGTCCAAGAACTCCTCAACAAAATGGTGTTATAGAGCGAAAGAATAGAACTCTTGGCGATATGGCTAGAGTTATGCTAAATCAATTCTCTCTTCCAAAATACTTTTGGGCAGAAGCTGTCAGCACAGCGTGCCATATTTTGAATAGGGTGTTGATTCGACCTATTTTGAAGAAGACACCCTATGAGCTTTGGTTTAGTAGGACTCCTAATATTTCTTATTTTAGAGTGTTCGGTTGTCGCTGCTTTATCCTGAATACCAAAGACAACTTAGGCATATTTGATGCCAAAGCTGACGAAGGTATTCTTCTTGGCTATACGGCCAAGAGTAAGGGATATAGAGTGTTCAATAAATGCTCTATGATTGTTGAAGAGTCTACTAATATAACAGGACAATAGTACAGTTGTCATTCCCGAGAACGATGATGAACCATCAACTTCGACATCTATAAATGTAACGTCTGAAACCAGCTCTCCGAAGGAATTACCAAAGAAGTTTCAATTCACTCTCTCTCATCCAAAGGACTTGGTAATAGGTGAAATATCAAAAAGGGTAACTACTCGATCCTCTGTAAGAGACACTATAGCTAGCACTGCATTTATTTCTCAAATTGAACCTAAAAATGTTTTAGAAGCTTTTAATGATAAATTTTGGATTTTCGTAATGCAAGAAGAACTCAACCAATTTGAGAGAAGCCAAGTTTGGTAACTTGTTTCTAAACCTACTGGCCACACAATAATTGGCATTAAATGGGTTTTTCGTAACAAAGTAAACGAGGACGGTTCAGTCACTCGCAACAAAGCTCGTCTCGTAGCCCAATGATACAATCAAGAGGAGGGCATCGACTATGATGAGACATGCTTCTATTGCCCGACTTGAATCCATTCGGATGCTTTGCGTATTTGTAAATTTTCAAAACTTTAAACTTCTCCAAATAGATGTGAAAAGTGATTTTCTAAACGGTTTTATCAAGGAAGAGGTTTTTGTCAAACAACCACCTGGTTTCGAAAATCACAAATTTCCCGACCATGTTTTTAAACTTAGAAAAGCTCTCTATGGCCTCAAACAAGCTCCTCGAGCTTGGTATGATCGTCTGAGTACTTTCTTACTAGATAAAGGTTTTTCAAAAAGGAAAATCGACACTACACTGTTTATAAAATCTCTTGATGACACAATTCTTTTAGAATAAATATATGTTGATGATATCATTTTTGGGTCTACTAATGAGGGTCTATGTAAGGAATTTGCTAAGTGTATGCAGAATGAGTTCGAGATGAGCATGATGGGGGAGCTCCTACTTTCTTGGTTTCCAAATAAAACAACTCTCGCAAGGCGTCTTCATCAGTCAATCAAAATATGTAAAGGACATGCTGAAGAAGTTTGAGCTTGACAACATCGAACCAATCAACACCCCTATCGCTACTACCACAAAGTTGGAACCTGATGAAAGCGGCAAACCGGTTGATCAACGTAAGTATCGAGGTATGATTGGTAATTTATTATATTTAACTGCTAGTCGCCCCGACATTATGTTCAGTGTTTGCTTATGTGCTAGATACCAAGCCAATCCTAAGGAATCACACATGACCGTAGTTAAGCGTATCTTTAGATACCTTAAAGGAACTATTACGGTAGGCTTGTGGTATCCCAAAACCACTTCCTTTGACTTAATTGGATATTTTGATGCTGATTTATGGGATGCAAAGTCGACCGTAAGAGTACCAGCAGTACGTGTCATTTACTAGAAAAGGCATTAGTCTCATGGTTTGGCAAGAAGCAGAACTCTGTCGCACTATCCACAACAGAAGCTGAATACATCGCAGCTGGTCATCATTGTGCACAGATACTGTGGATGAGGCAAACCCTTGAAGACTACAACTTATGTTTCAAGCATATACCTATTTTCTGCGATAACACTAGTGCCATTAATCTGACCAAGAACCCAGTTTGTCACTCACGCACTAAACACATAGAGATTGTATATCATTTTTTGCGTGATCATAAACAACAAGGCACGATTAATTTAGAATTCATAGACACTGAACATCAGTTAGCAGACTTCTTTACCAAACCACTAGCCGACGAGCGCTTCAACTTTTTTTGTCGTAAATTAGGAATTTTGGATGAAACGGTCATAAACTAAATTGGCCTACGTAAATAAAGATTATGACATATATCTTTATGGTGACTTTGCTATGGGTACAAGCCGAAAGGGTCCTTATGACAACAAGGCGTAAAAGCTTAAGCGACACGGTGCACTAGTCTTCGGACTACCGCTAGCTGGGATCCGGCCCCTACAGCTAACCCATGACAGTTTCATCGTAATGGTCGTTGTCTTAAATCCTTATTTATTATTTGGTTTAATTACATTTATGACTTAGTTAATTCAAACTTTCAAATTATATTCATTTTTTATCAAAACTTAGCCATTTTCAACCTTTACTATATTCTGTGTCCATGGAGGCAGAGATCGGGCCGAACTCTGCCCCACACAGAGTTCGGGACGAACTCTGCGTCCTTGGTCACAGAACATTCTCTAATTCTCAGCCACCTATTGTTTTGATTCGAAGGTCCAGATTTAACCCGACTTGCTGCTCCTAAACACCTTAAACCCGAGAGAAAACCCTCTCTCTTCACTTTGTTCTTCTTCCACCTTCCTCCAAACACAATTTTCTTAAACCCTAACCCTAGAAACTCTACTTTTATGGCTCTTTTTCTTCCCAAACTCAAGATCTAAAGCTTTTGGGGGGATCTCTTCCATCTTTTCCTATTTGTGTGAGGTATAATTTCATATTCTTCTCTATTTCCTTTTTAATTTTTTTAAAATTCTTCATGGCTCCAAGACTCTTTGGAAAAGGCAAGAGAAGAAAGAGTGAAGTGCATAATCTTCTAATCCTTCTCCTCCTCTTGCTCCTCCAATCCATCCTCTTCTTAATCCACCACCACCTTAAGATCCCAACACATTCAATGAACAATTTTTTGTATCATTGGAGGCTTCCAATGAATGGTTTACCGATTTTCATTTACGGAGTACGTATGCGGGTCATTCGATTAATTTTACTATATTTTCTTCTTATGGTTCATTGTTCCATGATCTTTGTTTAGATGAGTTAGTTTTTACCTCATCTATAGTTTATTTGAATGCTATCCAAATGTTCTATTGTAATCTAACCTTTGACGACACACAGATCTACTCTCATGTTGCCGGTATCGACATTACTTTTGATGATTTTGAGCTTGCAGAATATCTTGATATCCTGGAACCCAATTCTTGGAAAAAACTTGTCGATGCCTGCAACTTTTAATTTTTCGATGGATCGTCACTTGAAAGCTTCAAGGATGATTTGTGTACTCCCAATACTCGACCACGCAAGCTAAGGGCTAAATATCTTAACCCGTATTTTTTTGAACTTCATCGCATTATCTTTTCCACGATCTTGCCCAAAGCGGGGTCGACCGATGAAGTATCTTATCTTGAGATCTCTGCACTTTATCATCTCCACTTCCATGTCCCTTTTAACTTTTCGTGTACTATGATGGACTGGATAATTAGTGCACGGAAAAGACCTCGATCATTGGTCTATGTCTTATATTTGTCGATGATTTTTCATGCGTTCTATATTCCCCTTGATGAGTGTCAGTTCCTTCCTGCCCCTGCCTATCTGTCTAAGGCACGACGGCTTCTAGCAGGTGTTGAGTCCTCTGCTGAGTCTGAGCACTCCGAGTCTGATGCTCATGCTGATCCTCTTGCTCTTGGCTAACCTGCGCCCGAGCCTCCTGCTACCCTTGAGTCCATTCAGACTATGCTGCGTGATCGTTTCCACTTGGAGGACGATCGCTGGACTCAGATAGATTATCGTACCACCTTACAGATGACGGCCATCAGCAACACCCTGTATGACATCCAGTACTCCCAGGCTACTCATCCTACTGTGTCTTATCCCATGGTACGGGACACTTCTCGCGATGGTTACCGTATCGACTACACCTGGGTCAGGAGGTATTTGGATCCGTATGCAACATTTGTTGATCTTCGTCGCTCTGCCAGCGGCCCATCTGACTCTGCTGGACCTTCCCGTGCTTCGTGACGGCCGTGGTCCCTTTTATGATCCTGCTGATGCTTAGGATTTCTTTTGTTTATGTACTTTGTCATTTTTATTAAGTGGTTATGTAGTTGAACTCTTTGCCTTGTCCTACTTTATGATTATATGGCTTCTATTTGGATTACTTGCTAGTTACCTCTTATGTTGGATTTGAGCCTTGGTTGTGTGATTGTATATTTTTACCATGGTTATATTTTTATGCGGGAGCCTCTATTTCATTTTGCTAAACGTCAAAGGGGGAGAATATGTGATATTTGCTTAACCATTTTGGACAAATATTTGTCTATGTATTGTTTGGACTTGTACTTGTTTTAGGACTTCTCTATTTACGGGGAAGCCGAAATGTCCATCTACGGAGGAGCTATATATGTGTCCAGGTACGAATGTTGCGACACGCAAATATCTTAATTTTGTCAATTATCAAAATAGGGAAGACTGTTGACCCAAACTGGATCGCAGTCAACCTAATCTTAATAATTAATAACTTGATATTTGACATGATCGAACTCGACACATAAATCATCATCAAGCTATAAATCAAACGACTATCATATATCAAGTCAAACAATCATCATCGACGACTGTTCGACGAATACTGCTAGAACTTGTCATCGGAAGCCTGTAATTTTTACTCTTTTATTGAGTCTAGACTATTATACGTTGAGTCACACTGAGTACCTCAACCATAGACTAGATAACCAACAAGCTCCACAAAACAAAAACCTAATCTGCCAAAGCCCAACAAAGCCCATGAGCATTTTGTCTCCAAGGAGGCAGAGTTCGGGCCGAACTCTGCCCCCACACAGAGTTTGAGCCGAACTCTATCTCCTAATTTCCAGGAGCTAATTTTTAGGTATTACTTATTGCAAGTTGTCCAACGGCCATAATTTTGAATTTTTGGACAGAGTTCTGGCCGAACTCTGCCTCACGGAACTAGTATATATAGGCACCCTTTTCTCCCATTTCAATTCATCCAATCTTCTCTTCTCTTCTACTCTTATAGCCTATACATCAAAAAGAGCCATACTCTTCTCATCTACTAGCCACAAAACTTCCCAAGCCTACAAGGTGCTCGGTGCGAGTCAATTAGAAGTTTTGTGCAAGAGTCTTGAAGAAGTCACTTAGAAAATTTTAAGTTTCGCCTCAACGATCTTTCAAGAAGTTGGCGTACACTTCCGAGTAAAGGCACGTAGTTGTAAAGCTATTTCACATATAGTGGATTTCAATCCTGAACTAGAGTTCTCAGGCCTGGACTAGTCCTCCACGAGGGAAATCAGGTTAAAAATTGATGTGTCTATGTATGCTTTCTGATCTTCATTTAGTTTCCACAATTATACTCTGATTAATTATTTGCTAGTTGGGATTAAATAGAGTTGAATTTTTAATTGTTCATTATTGTCATAAGTACTCTATTCACCCTCCCCCTCTAGAGTTGCCTACACGTACATCAGAAGGGACCCCAATCTTAAAATTATGTTGGTCCCGTCCACATGCTAACGACAGGTAACAAGTATGATTTTTATGTATTTATCGTTAATACGTCCGGAGTACCTAGAGGCATTTTGAGTACCTTCCGTCAGAAGCGTTCGATGAAACGTTTAGCTCTTTCATTGGGATTCTGTTTGATTTTGGTAAGGATGGACATGGTCATATCGTGAGTCCCTTCATACAATCGTTCCAGGAACATCTGTTTCAATGCAACAAAGGATGTTATGCAACCATCTGGTAGACTTCGATACCAGTCATAGGTAACACCCGCTAAGTATCCAACGAAGACTTTGGTAAGTAAAGCATCATTTTATTGGTGATGGTCAGTCATCATCTCAAAGTGTTTGATATACTGATTTAGTGATGTGCTACTCTCGAATAGCATTATGGTCGGCGGCTTGTATTTGGGCAAAAATGGAACTTCCTTCCATTCTGACTTTTGCAATCCTTCATTCTGTCTAAAAGCTTCAAACTAATTTTGCAGAAGCTTGACTGCCTCAAGGGGATCTCCTGATGCTTGAGAAGCAACATCTTGATTCAAAGGATTTGGAGGTGGAACAACATTATAAGCACCACCCCCAGCACCAGAATGACTTATAGTAGCCTGTGCCTGAAGGTATATGACGTCCAGGATGGTAGTGTTTGGAAGAGGCTGTGCACCAAGACCATTGTTGATAGGCATGGAGCCTGCTGCGTATTCTTGGGTCAAAATTTGATTCACAACCAGCAGAACAGCATGTTGCATCATGATTATCGCGTGCATGCTTGTAACCATGTCAGCCATGGCTTTTAGGTTGGCCTCTAGAGCAATAATTCTTTGCTCTTGACTAGCAGAACTGGAAGCATCTTGCTTTTCATTCATCACGTAAGCTGACACTTCTTTTGATACAGAAGATAAGCTAGTAGATAAGATGGTATGATCTGAGTCTTTGCTATCAGCGTCAAGACTGCTACCTACAGGGTTAAAATCGGAAAGATTCCTTTGACCAAAGAAGTTTCGGTTGGAATTAGAAAAATTCCTTTGACCAAAAAAATCTCGATTTCTTGATCTTGTATTTTGGTAGACCCCATCAGTAGAGTCTGGGATCTGACTGCGGATTTGTTACCCTGAAGGTCGTGACGAATTACGTCTCGGGCTTCTTCCACCCCCAATACTACGAGATGCTATGTTAACTGAAGTGAATAGCAGTTTATCTTTATCCACCAAGATCACATTGGGAGATCGGGAGTGATTGGGAGATCGAGAGTAGTTTAAACTGTTGAACACCACCTGTTTTGCTAGTTTACAGTAGCCCTTGACGTCGACTTCATGTGAATGACATTTGTCATATGCAAACATATCATCGTAAACTATCAAGATCATTCTAAAAAAGCCAGAGTAATTCAAGTGGTCAAACAGAAACTGTTTGGCTATCTTGGAGTAGTACTTGATTATGATTTTATGATACTGGTTACAGTGATGTTCAGTCTGTAGAGTCATCTCTATAGGAGATGCACTTGCCATCTTCCGCTTTTGTACAATAAGTTCGCGAAGATTAGGTACATGATAAGAAGAATGAGAAGGAAGAGGAGGCAGACTTTGCCTTATTACATTAGGAATATGATACCTATTCCTAAGCTTTTGTGTTCCCTGCGTGTACAGAGAAGTGCTAAGTTCATTAGCATAAGTAAGTGGGTTCTGGCTTTTAGAAGCTTTCACTATGCGCAAATTAGTGATTAGCGCCGACTGTACTGGAGTCTTCTGGCATGCCATCTGATTCGTTTCTGCTCGACACCTGTTGAGATCGGCGCGCATGTCTGCATCTAGCTGTAGAAGCATAAAAATTGTACAGATGGTAAGGAAACGCAGAAGACAAATACGTCACAGAAGCACAGGAGACATACAAACTTCTACTCACTTCAAGAACTCATGCTATACAAAGATAGTGCATAAAGGAAAGTTTTTTATTAACAACATATTTACAAAAGATCTATTACAGATTCTTCATGGTTATATATAAAGACTAAAACCTAAAACATAGCCTACAAAGTGCACAGTCGTCAAGAGCAAGCAGTCCCCAAAAGTGTAGCAGTATCAGAGCGAATCAGTTTCTTGTCAGAGCGAGTCACTTCCTAGTCAAATATGGAGAAACTCCAATATAGCTAATGAAGCAGCTATTGGCCTGAGCAAGAACGCAGGTCATGCATGAAGCCCATAACACAACATGTGGCTCTTCTAGCGTAACAGACAACTCCCCCACTCCAAAATGGCTAATGAAGCCATTATTGAGCAGGGCATGGCCCAACCTGTGGCTCGTCGGGTTGGCAATTAATCCAAACCCTGTAGCTTGGACCTCGAAGACCTCCAAGATGCTGTTCAGGTTTAAACTCTTTATGCCAAACACTCAAGTGCATCTCAAAACTCCATAGTTGTTCTTCTATAAGGCCACAGCTTCTTCGAACGAAGAGATCTACAATCAACAGCCAATGTATGCAAGGCCCATGGTCGTTCAAAGCTATATCAGGATCGAGCATGACAGAGGAATGAATGGAAATTGTGATCAAGGTCTCACACAAAAGCTCCTCCTTATATAGGCTGTGTGGTACGACCCATATGACACATGGCAGTCGGTCAAAAGACTTCAAAGTAATGGGATAAAATAGGACTCAGTACAATGAATATCATTTAATATATTCATTTGACTAAGCTTTTCAGTTACCGCTTCTCGATCCCCCGAAAGTGACAGCAGTTAAATGGGTGTTGACTCAGCCGCTCAAAGACAGTCATTTCCTTAAGAACATAGTGACTTAGATGCTTGTTAGAAGCGCAGCTCTCTCATAGCTGCCCAGAAGTGTAGCGCCTTCAATGCCTCTGTCAGCAATTTTGACGCTTCGTAAAAGCACAACTCTCATAGCTTCCCGAAAGTACAGCCACTTCAAGCTGCTCCTATATGGACTTCTCAGAGCTTCCCAGAAGTACAGCCCTTTATGGCTCCTTCATTTTGTTCTTCAGAGTTACCCAGAAGTGCAGCCTCTTCAATGGCTCCTTTATTTGACTTTGATGCTTCGTAAAAGCGCAGCTCTAAAAACTTCCCATAAATTTGGCCCCTTCAATGGCTCCTTCATTGACTTCCTAGAAGTGTCACAGAAGTGCAGCCCTTTCATGCCTCCTTTATTGATCATTCAGAGCTTCTCAAGAGCACAGTCTCCTCGTCGCCCAAAAGTGGAGTAACTTTGTTGCCTCAAGAGCACAGTCTTCTCGCCGCCTAAAAGTGCAGTAACTATGTTACCTTAAGAGCACAGTCTTCTCGTCGCCTAAAAGTGCAGTGACTTTGTCACTTCCAGAGCATAGTCTTCTTGTCGCCTAAAAGTGCAGTAACTTCATCGCCTCCAAAGCAGTCTCCTTGTTGCCCAAAAGTGCAGTGGCTCGAATACTCACAAAAGCGTAACTCGCATAGCGTGCAGTTCCCCTACAAAGTGGCATCATACCATATGAACAGTATGGCAACTGTTTCTTTTCAAATACAACTGGGTTCAGTTTGGGGTATCTTTTTAGATACAATCAAATCCGATTTGTTTAAGCCGTCGCCCCTGAGATAGAATCGGATTTAGTTTAAACAGTTGCATTTTTTTGATACAATCAAATTTGGTTTTGTTTAATCTTATCGCTCCTAAGATGAGAGCTGATTTTAGTTTGCTTAAACAGTCGTTCTCTCAATAAGAGCAAAACCTATTCGGCTTCATCCGTACAGGATAGTCGAGCAATAAGCAAATGCCACGTGTCAGTTGCTTGACCATGCTGATAAAGGATGATAACTGTCCAAGATCCCAATCACAAAGAATCTCCACAGCTCAGCAGTAGCCTTCACAAAGCAGTTAAAATAGATCCTCATGAAGTCTCATACGCGGAACGCTTATGTGCACCAAAACTCTTATACACATCGTATATGTTCTTGCCTGTAAATAGAAGGAGTTTTCCTTCGTTCAAAGGATCCTCGGCGTCTTCTTGATGGCAATCCCAAGTTCGACTCACAAGTATCGGAAAGTCAGAACAAGTTCTATTTGTCGTCAGATCGTCAAAGGAGTAAAGGAGTCGTTGTAGTGCTCGATCCCGACCGTCACACTTTTTCAGAAATTCTTCTACCTAGATCTCATGTTTAGTAATCATTTGTACTCTTTTCACGTTTAATATACAAAAAGCTCGTATAACTTTTGTCATGGCAAACAAGATGGCGAATTTGTTGGGGACTTTCTTTTCATCCAACGAGAAGGTGGTGACACAGTCAGATGCTAACTTACTAGGCTCTTCTCAAAAGATGATGGTCGTATGTTTCGACCGCTGCTGTTGTACTTCCTTGGCCAACTCTCATTATGGAGAAGCACAGCTCTCCTTCTGTAGGCCTAACGAAGGCACAGCACAGGAAGACGTATGCAGTTTTCCACCTGTGTACTAAGACATCTGCACAGGCAAAAACTTCTGTCTATGACAGAAGTGCCTATCCATCGAATTAAGGTGATGTTGGACTCTGAACATTATGCACCGTTTAGGGGTAACATTAAGAGATCCAAGATAGCACGTTCCTTGTGCGATCAACATGCTATGCCAACAACCATATTAGATATCAAACGCCGAGCACCTTTCAGGAATGGCTTGAAAAAATCCAAGACAACACACGTCTTGTGCGACCAAAGTGCTACGCCAACCACTATGTTGGACTCTGAGTACTACATGCCTTTTAGGGGTAGTAGGAAGAAGTCTAAGGCTGTACACGTCTCGTGCAATCAACGTGCTACGCCAACAGTTGACCAAAGGCCTGCGTTGACAGTCAAGCACGCTGTCGACAGGAAACTGTACAAACTTGTTCGAATTTCGATGCCTCGACTAGCAAAACCTTGCTATCATTTGAGTGCTCATGCACATGATTCAAGCCAGGGAATACATACTATAGGGATAGACTCATGTGAGCAGTATTGTTGTAAGCATGAAGTGAGTCTACCTCACTGTTTGCCATAACAAAAGGTTATACAAACTTTTTGTATATTAAAGGTGTACAGAGTCAGGCAGAAAAAGGAGAAGAGCTCTCTGTTCCTGGTTCTCCTGTAGCTGGATTCTTCGAAACCACAAGAATCCTTAGGATGTGATTCCAACTCAGCACCTTTTTTTAGATTTTGAGAAGAATTGCTCTTTGGAGAGCACAGTACGATAAAAGTTATAAGCTATGTTCGGGGGGAGTTATTGTCTATCGTTGGCCTCTATGGTAGAATCAGTCGGGGTGGCCTGAGAGGCGGTGGTTTACCCTATGGTGGATGTCAGCGGTTCGAGTTCGCTTATCTCCAGCCCGTGAACTTAGCTGATACTATAATAGCACCAAATTTTTCTAATTCGGCAGTTCGATGACTACAATCGATTCTTAAACAGGAGATCTGAGTACAAAATTTTTTGGAGAAGTGTGGCGGTAGTGATCGAGCACTACATCGGCTCCTTTACTCAGTTGATGATCTGATGACGAGTTGAACTTGCTCTGGGTTTCTGGTACTTATGATTGGAACTCTAAGGTTGCCAATCAAGAGGATGCCAAAGTTTTGAAGATTTTAAAGCCTCTTTACTGAAGGAAAATTTCTTTTATTTATAGAAAAGCGTATATATGATATACATAAGGATTGTACAGGAATGCTACACATAGAGATATGAAAGAATCTCGAGGTTATACGGTGAGGGCTGCTGCTCAGCTGACACGTGACGAATGCTGGAATTCTCTTTTATCAAGAGCTTGGGGGAATTCTTAACATAACTAAATAAACGATACATAACGTGTGTTTATTGTTGATCGGATGAACCTGAGCAGATTCTATTCCTATTCCCGAAGTTAGATTTTGTCTTATCTTAGGGGGCCATTGGTTTAAACAAACCGATTAGGAATTGCCCTCGTCCATAGAAAAAACTACATCCTTATCCATGGTTTAAATAAATCGATAGGATATTGCTCTTATCAACATAATCAAATCTGTTCTTATCTGAAGAGTGGTGGTTTAAACGAAACTGATCGGGTAATATTTGAAAAGATATAGATACCCAACTTGCCAGGTGGAACAATAGCACCTCATAGGACTGCACACATACATGAGTTGCACCTCTGGTGAGGCTTCGATGTCACTATGCTTTTAGGCGACGAAGAGACTGTATTTCGAAAACAACTGAGTCACTGCACTTTTGGGTGACGCGGAGACTTGTGCTTGAGGCAACAAAGTTGTTTGCCATGAAATATAAAAGAGCAGAACAGTTTTATGGGAGGACTGGACTTTTACTTCACGTTACAAACTCGCTTGTACAAAAAAAGCCTAGGGACGAAAACCTAGGTACATCAATCTAAGTACAATTGTTTATTTTTGATTCTGGGGGATGACGATAGAGGCTCGGGAAAGCGACGGCAGCTCTGCCTTACTCCTTGGACGATCGGACGTAGCCTTGGCTCCTCTGACGAGATGCTTGGCGTTGACGAAGAAATGCTCTTCTTGCTCTCCTCGTATTGCTCTTCTGGCTTCTCTCTCTCTGGATTGATCTCTGTGTATTTTTCTCTCTGATTATTGGGGGAGCGTCCCTCTGTGTGTGCGTCTCTTTTTTTGCAAGGGAATGGCATCCTGCTATTTATAGGAATGGGGTGTGATCATTAGGGTTGCAAATGATTGCTTCTTGGAGATGGCGGCGGCCTGTGGATTGGTCAATCTAGGCCATTAATCTTGAGCGTGAAGGATCTGGGCCATTAATGAGGATTATACCAAATCATGTCAGTAATTAATGTTGATTGTAATAAATCCCCATCATGATGTTTTGCTGATGTCCGCAAATCTAAATGAATCAATTTAATTCATTCTCTTGCCACGTGTCCCAAATTATTAGGATCTGACCCAAAATTTGATTATCTTTAGGATACGTGTCCTGTCATCGTTGTTGAGCCGCATGAGGAGCGTTCATATTTGGGCCACATGAAGGTCGTCATGACCGAGCCGTATGAAAGATTTCATGACCGAGCCGCATGAATAGTCTCTATACTCGAACCGCATGAAGGTTGTCATGACCGAGCCGCATGAATATGTTCATGACCGAGCCACATGGGGGACCTCATGGCTGAGCTGCATGAGAGTCTTCATGACCGAGCCGTATGGGTTTCTTCATGGCCGAGCCGCATGGGGGACCTTCATGATTGAACCTCATAGGTTTCTCTGTACTGGCCGCGTGAACTCGTCTAGTCTGGCTGCATAAACTTGCCTCGAAGCTGTGAAGATTTTCTCCAGTTCCCTAGGAAGATAGAGCTTTTGTGTCAGTCATCATGACTACTTCACGTCAGGGCTGTCAGCTGTCGGCTGTCAGCCGTCAGAGCATTAATTATGTTTGAATGGTGCTGGGTACAGCTGTTCTGAAAAGACACGTGGCTTCCCTCTGCGGGCCGCATGGAGTCCACTCGAGCTGCCTATATGTTTGAGCCGCATGGGACTCCTGAGCCGTATACGGCCCCTTGGCCGCATGGATCATTTTTCTCTTCTTTTTTATGCTTCTACAAGACCCCCTTCAAAGTTTTCAATTTGCAAAATTGAAATACTTTGAATAAGAAGCATGGTTATGCCAGAGCCGCATGGATGTATTCTGTCCTAGCCTCATGGATTTGTCCAGCCGCATGATTACCTCAACCGCATGACTCGCTGAGCCGCATGGCCTGTTTTGGCCGCATGAGCTTCTTGCCACGTCTTCCTGCCACGTGTGTAAATCTTTTGTAAATCTTCTGCATTTAATGCTCTTGATTTGCTGTCAGATTTTAAGAGCCACTTTTTGGGCCAGGATCCCAAGAGTCAGGCTATTATTCAGCCGTTTTGCCTCGATGACCGAAGAGTCGGTTATCATGTTGCACACGGATCGAGGCGTTCCTTCTTTGTCTATAAATAGGAACACTCTCGTTCTGGGAAATCTTTTTTGCTCTCTTCAATCATTCGCTGTTCTAACTCCTTTCTCTTCTAAGTACCTATGGCTCCCAAGAAGGCTGCTGCGTCGAAGGCTGCGAAGGGCAAGGCGGTCGCTTCTGCGGCGACTGTAGCGACGAACGTGGCCACTCCTCCGCCGGCCGCTGTTCACTCTGTTCATCCCGACGTTCATCCACCTATTGCTGGTAAGGGCGTTGCCTTAGAACCCTAACTGCCATGGCTCTGCTGCATAATTTATGTACAAGCCGCATGTACAAGGTTCGTCGATATGACCGCATAAGTACTTCGCCCAGGAGGCCGTATGGGCTTCTCATACTCGATCTGAACCGCATATATATTTTCGGTTTGGGTCGCATGAGCGTAGTTCACTTTTGAACCGCATAAGCTCATCTGCTTGTAGCCGTATGAGTTGTCTGTTCAGGGCCGCATGAGTCCGTGTGGTCTTTGAACCGCATAGTCTCACCTGAGCCACATCAGCGCCTAGGTTTGTCTATTGAGTCCATGTGAACCTTGAACCGCATAGGCCCTTCTGAACCCAAATCGCAGAAGCTTTATAAACTCATCTGAACTTGATTTGTATGGACTCGTCTGACTCGGAGCCGCATAAGGCTATGATGAACCGTACCGTATGGACTCATCTGGTTCTGAGCCGTATGAGGCTGTGACGACCCGAGCCGCATAGACTCAAATGATCTTTCAAACGCTTTTTTGTTTTGACTATCCTCTAATCTTATTTCTTTCGTCTATCTTCAGTGAATCTGCCAGTAAATCCTGCGGGGAAACTTATGGTTGGCTCGAATCAACTTGCCACGGATGTGCGATAGGACGATTTAGTTCGTCAAGTGTCAGAGCAGCTCCTTGTTAATGAGCCTTTAGAGCGACTGAATGTTATCAGGGTTCAATCTTTCCAATTCCTTAGTGATATGATGAGCTCCAGGAAGCTAAATGGGTATCTGAGGTCGGTCTTCCTCTTTGGGGATGCATTGATCATAAAAAACTCCCGAGTGCTGGATATTTCCGAGAGTTGGGATTTTAATCTGGACGGGATGCCGATTCATATCCCCATTATGAAGCGTCATTTTCCTCTTGCGTGGTTCAACATGATCTTGTTGGACAGGCAGATGACAGACCCCCTTACTCCAACCAGACCGGGGATGTTTGTGGGTAACATCCGTCACAATAAAACTACTGGGCCAGTACGCGCGATCAAGGATCCGGCCAGTCGATCTGTGATGGGGTTAGCTTCGGGTACCTTCATCAACACACCCGGTCCTAACTTCTCATTTTCTCAGGCTTATACCTTCCTGAGCCAGCTTGCTCGAAAAGGGTCCTATCATGTTGGCAGATTGGCACTGCTGGGCTGGTTACACCCCATTCCCTCGTGGGCTAACCTGACCTCGTGGATTCTGCAGAACTACGAGGCATTTTTGTGAGAAGTCAATCTTTATGATGCTATCCGGGGTACCAGCCATGGATTGCCCATTAATAAGCCGTTGTTCATGGCCCTTCTGGAGATGTATAATCATCGGACAGGGACTTTCTTCATACTTGTAGGGGAGTTGGGGCTCGCTCTCCATGAGATATATGCTGTCTCCAAGCTTCGCTGGGAGACGAGCCCTTCGAAGCGTACACTCCAACGAACGAGGAGTTCCAGGATCTAAATCGACGATTCTCAGTCTTCGTCGCTGTGTACCAAGAACTGTTATGTCAACATAGTACCTGTCACCAAATGGCTATCAAGAAAAATGATAGCTCGGAAGGGGGCACTCCCCATACCAACTCTTGGGTCTCCTATCTTTTTAAATTCAATGCTGCTGGCCGAGTTACTTCACGAGGTCGTCAAACTCCTAGGGAAGTAGAAGGCTTGGTGTCGACTGCTAGGAGGTCGAAGTCTAAGGGTGACAAGTTTGTGAGCCAGATTGACTCCTTCAGCTATTTTTATTATGGTACTCGACGGCTGTCAGAGAAGGCACTCTTGGCAGGCTTTTTAATGGTATGGCTGCACAATTATGTAGTCTCAGGAGGGGCAGGTTCCATCGAGAGGATCGGTCGTCACTTTATTCTTCCCGCCGTAAAGTTGGCCTTTGGGGTCAGGCTGGCTCTTTTTTTCGCTATGGTGTGTAGCATACACCATGGTCTCCACGCCTTCTCGTCCAAGGTCATCGCTCGTGACGTGGTGATGGACTTTGAACGTATAGAGCTGCCTTATCATTACCTGCTGGGGTGGCTATTGTTGTATTATCGGTCTTTGATGAGGCCTGGGATGGAAGACGGCATTACGGACGACGACGCTTTTCTTTTCAGACATCGCCATCAGCCTTGGGAATATAGTACCATGTCGGCGTGTCGGAGGATGCTGGCGAGGGTGGACGGATATGATTTCTTCGTGTCCGTTCCCCATTTTACCGACCAGAAAGTGAGGAGTGTCCATGTTGATGGCGTTGGATCTCCTTATTTTTTACCTGAGAAGATGCGTTTCTGGTTGCGTAACATTCGTCCGACGCATTTAGTTTATCGTAACTGCAACAATGAGTACCTGGAGCCCTACTTACCCAGTAGGTTTGCCCGTCAATTTGGGTACAATCAACTATTCCTTGGGCGTCCCAGTTCCTGCCTGGGATTTGAGGGTAGCATCCTTGATAGTATTAGGGCATGGCGCTACTATGATACTTGTCATACTCGAACTAGTTTTTCAGTTCCTGCAGCAAACGTGCTGGAGGAAATCTTGTATATGGCGGCCTTATACCATGTTACGGTAAACCAGCCTCCTGTTGATTTTGACCCGAGGACTAGCTTCATCGTGGGCACTCATTTGGCGGAGAGGGCTATGGTGTCGAAGGCAAAGAAGAAAGGGGCGAATAGGGTTCCCATGCTCGATTCCGACTCCTTTGACACAGTTGAGGGAAGCAACGAACGGGACGACGAGGACTCTCCCTCTTCTGATAGCAGAGCAGCGGCGGATCAACTGCCCATCATGGCAGATGAGATGATGACGGATCAACCGTCGGTCGTATTAGATGAGGTTGTAGATCAGTTGCCACCTGTATCAGAGGTGGTGAGGGTAGAACCACCGCCTGCCGTGCCTGGTCCCTTGCGTAAGCGAGACAGGCGTGAGTCTGCTGATGGAGGAGTAGCCTTTTTCGTAAAGAGAGCTGCGGTCAGACCTCGTAGGCTACTTTTTACGGAGAGGGGTGAGGATGCTGACGATGTTCCGGAGGTAAGACTACGTTGGAGCTATCTCCTTATTGTGGTTTTCTTTTTCTTGGAGATATGACCTAATCATTTTTTTTCTAGGCGTCTGACGAACCAGGTTTTCATGAACCGTCTGCTGCCCCTGGAGTTGATCCGGCCCTTGCTGCTTTGATTAGTGGCATTTGTGCCGCGGTCTTTTCTGCGGGGGCTCTCTCAGCGGCGGCTGAGGACTCCTGCTGAGGCCTCGGTCCGGGGTGACGAAGGTTTCCTCGGGCCTGTCTCCGAGATTGCTGAATTTTAGCAAGACGACGTCGATCCCGTCCCGAGGGCGCCGGGGCGGAGGAGTCTATTATATTCGACTCGGAGGCCGCTGGTGGAGAGGTTGTGGTGGCCGTAGGCGAACCTCAGCCTCCACACTCTTTCGCTGGTAAGATAAGCCAAATATTGACTAGTGAGGGGGCTTATTTGCTCTATCAACATATCCTCCAGGTCAAATCGATTCATGGTTGTCTTGGCCCTACAGGTCCTGACCCTTTACTTCCCACAGCGGATGTTCTTGGGAAAGGCTCGGCCTGCTGCGATCTGGAGAAAATGAGCATTTCTTCTCCTTCACCGACTCATGTCGAGGGGCCTCCCGTCAGCTCCGGGCAGATGGGAGTGGAGCTTGTTCCGGGAGCGATGGTCTCCGTCTCATCCTCTACTGCTTATACGGCTTCGGAGATTGACTTTTCGGCCCTGCCGAGCATTCAAGTTCTGCGGGCTGCTGAAGAGGAGTTGGCCGCTGTTCAGGCGTCCTTCCGTTCGGAGTTTATTTCCCTCGTGGCAGGAGCGGCAGATTCTGTCACGTCTTCTTCAGTGTTGCCAGCTACACTCCCGTTGACGCCGGCTTCTTCGGAGGCTCTGGACGAGGTGTCGCAGGATGTGGTCGACAGCTTCTATCGCCATTTAAAGAGGGGCGTAGATGCTGCCGTAGAATGGGGGATCCATTTTTCTCTGTCCCTGCGGTGCGCTCAGGGTCAGATTAAAACTTTGAAGACTCTTCCTAGGGGGGTGGGGTTGGCTGCGCTCCTGGAGCCCAAGTTGGCAGAGGCTGATCAGCTCGTGACCCGATTGCTGGTGTTACGACATGCTGACTTGCCTGCTGTGATTGAACGGGAGCGGGGCTTCCTTATTGCTGCTCGGGATAGGATAAAGCTCACTCGAGACACTGTCGGGCCAGTTATGAAGGGGGACCTTGACGAGCTTTTCGCTTCGTATGACAGGCTGGGTCGTCGAAGTCAAGCTTGTAGGGCTCGGAAAGAGGCTGCTTCTCGTGGAATAGCTGACACGAAAGAGCAGATTCTCGTACTTCAGAAGGAATTGGCCTTCCTAGAGTCGGAGCTGAAGGCTGCTCATGCGGAACAGGAGTCAATCGTTCAGGAGGCCGAGAAGGTTTCCTGATCTTCTGTTAACCTGGAGCGGGCTTTCAAGAAATTTGAGGACAACTGGCAAGCTAACGCTCATCTGGTGGACGCGGTGGTACTGACCCAAGAGGCGGAGCGTCAAGCTAAACAGAGGTTTGAGCGGTCGGTTGCCTTGCTGACGGACCATCTCACGGTGCTATGTACCCCGGAGCAGTGATCGGTTTTCTGTTTTCTTTTGCTCTCTTTTTTTTTTATTTTTTTTATTTTGTAAGGGATGTGATCCCAAATAATGTAGCACTTTGAATTCTGAATAAATGAGCATGTTTCAACTCATCTTCTCTTTTTTGTACTTGTGGTGTTTGTGGAATTGGACCTGCTGGAGGATTATTTGTAGACCTGTTACCCTGGGCGTACCTTGGTTTTAGGTACGAGTAACAAGTTTTGGTGAGGAATACCTAGAACAACTTTGCGATAAGACAGATATAGAAATTTTTGGTATTCGAGAGAATGTCAGGGAGCAACTGGGCTCCTAGGCATGATAGGAAAGGGATGGGCGTGTACTGGAGACCCAGTACAGCATCTGTGGTCGACTGAGGACATTTGTGGTCATCAGAGGACATTTATGGTCAACAGAGGACATTTGTGGTCAACAGAGGACATTTGTGGTCAACAGAGGACATTTGTGGACCTATTATCCTTGTCATACTCCGGTTGTGGGTACAGATAATAGGTTGAAAGGGAACCGACATACTTATTCAGAGGTAATGAGGACATGGCAAGTATGAAGGTTTCTTCTACGGAGCCATTCCACGCAGAGGTAATGAGGACATGGCAGGAGTGGGCTCAATAAAGAAGGGGTACATAAAATGACTCAGAGGTAATGAGGACATAGAAGTTTTATGTAGGGGGTGATTTATTTTTGGCGGAAGTGAAACGACTCAGAGGTAATGAGGACATAGCCGTTTTGGGAATTTGTGGATCGCTTACCCCTTTTTGTGCACTGGAAGTGCGGGTATTGGATCATGGGGGAGGATCTCCTCCAGGAAGAAAGTTCAGAGGTATGATCATACATGACTTTCTATCTGAAAGAGTGACCGGGATGTGAGTTCAGAGGCACCGTCGGGTACATGACTCAATATTGTGAAAGCGTGAGTTCAGTGGCACCAGCGGGCACATGACTCGATAATCTTGAAGGTTGAAAAATGAGTTCAGCAGTACCAGAGGGTACGTGACTCGAAAATTTGGAGAACTATGTGGGTGAGTTCAGCGGTACCAGCGGGTACGTAACTCGAAAATCTGGAGAATCATGAGGGTGAGTTCAGCGGTACCAGCGGGTACGTGACTCAAAAATTTGGAGAATCATGAGGGTGAGTTCAGCGGTACCAGCGGGTACATGACTCAAAAATTTAGAGAATTATCGTCTAGACATAGTATTTCTTCAGGAACTTGCCGTTGACGGGTAACATGAGCAAGTCTCCGTTTTGCTTGGCGAGGCGGTAAGCACCGTTGGAGAATACGGCTTCGATGATGAACGGGCCTTCCCATTTTGGTTGGAATTACCGACGGTTTTATGCATCATAACCATCGGCCTCCGAACCGCCAGAACGAGATCGCCTACTTGGAACGTTCTGACCTTGACCTTCTTGTTGAAAGCTCCGGAGATTCTGGCCTGATATAGTTCGATTCGCTGTTGAGCTAACAGGCGTTTCTCGTCTAGGGCCTCCAATTCCTGTAGTCGACGATGGTGGTTTTCGTCTGTCGTCAACTGATGTGTGAGGGCGATGCGGAGTGAGGGGATCTGAGTCTCTAATGGGAGGAACGCCTCACTCCCGTACACCAGGGAAAATGGTGTATTCCCGGTGGCTGTTCGAACTATGGTGCGATACGCCCATAAGCATTCGTCGAGCTTCTCGTTCCAGTCGCGCTTGTTAGAGGACACAAATTTCTTGAGTAGCTTGATTACGGTTTTGTTGAATGCTTCTGCTAACCCGTTGGCTGCTGGGTTGTAGGGTGTTGAAGCAATGTTCTGAATTCGGTGCTTGTCGCAGAACCGATAAAATATGTAGCTTGCGAACTGTGGCCCATTGTCGTGAATGATCCTTCGGGGCAGTCCAAAGCGGTAGATGACATGATGCTTAAGGAAGCTGATCACGTTTGAAGTTTTTACCTCTGACAATGGGATGGCTTCCGCCCATTTGGAGAAGTAATCGGTGATTGCGAGTATGAATCGGTGTCCTCTGGACGAAGGCAGGGTAATTGAGCCGACGATGTCCATACACCATGCTTCGAATGGCCAGGAGGCTACAGTCGGATGCAGGGATTCAGATGGCTGGTAGATGAAGTCGGCATGGATTTGGCAGGCTTTGCACTTTCGTGCATAATCTATTGTGTCTGCAACCATCATGGGCTAGTAATAGCCCATTCGGCGAAGGCAATCTTGCAGTTTCGAGCCAGATTGATGGGCTCTGCAGACACCATCATGGGCCTCGCGTACGGCTTCCTTGGCTTCTGTATTTGATAGACACCGAAGAAGCAACCCATCATAGGATCGGCGATACAGCATTTTTGTCTCCGTATCGTAGAAAAATCTGAGAGAACGTCTTCTGATAGAAGTAGCTTCCTTCGGATTCTCTGGCAGGATGTCATATACTACGAAGTCGATGAACGGCTGTCTCCAGTCTGGTGCTTCGTCGACTGAAAGGGTGGAGTAGCTTTCCATGCATCGAACGTTATCCTTAGGACAGACCAGTTCACGGCCTATTATGTCGACCTGATGACGAGCGTAATTTGGCACAACTAGGGAAGCGGCCAAACCAGCTAGGGCATCAGCCTCAATGTTCTGGAGTCCGGGAACATGTTCTATGAAGAATCCCCCCAGAAACGAGATGATGTCAATTGCTATTCGATGATACGGGATCATGTCTTCGTGGCGGACCTCGTACGACCCCCGAATCTGATTGACGATTAACTGTGAGTCACCGTATGCTTCAAGATACTCTACCCCCAGCTTCTTTGCAAGTCGGAGGCCAATGACCAAGGCATTATACTCGGCCACATTATTTGAACAGGGCTCTGTGAGTGAGTAGGCCCGATTGATCACCAAGCCGGAGGAAGAAATCAGCACCACTCCAACTCCAGCGATAATATTGTCTTTGGGTCCAGTTCTCGAGGCGCCGTCGAAGAACATTCTCCAGATGGCATCATGGGAGACTGCATTTGAACTGGTGACTTCGTCCGATATCTCTTCATATACCCTAGTCGTCTCCGAACCTGGATGGGCTGCTAGAAAGTCTGCCAGAGCCTGGCCTTTAACAGCCTTTTACGGGACGAAGATCATGTGATATGGTGATAGTAATATCGCCCAGGTAGCAAGACGAGAGCTGAGTGCCCCAGGTTTGGTCATAAGGACCCTGAGGGGGTTGATCCGCGATATCACGTGGATGGTTTGTCCCGTGACGTAGTGTCGAGTCTTCTGGATTGCGAACACGAGAGCAAGGCATTCCTTCTCTACGATCGTGTATCAGTATTCTGGCCCAATCATCTTCCAACTGAGGTAGTATATAGCTTGTTCATGGCCCGCATCATTGTTCTGTGCCAACAGAGCACCAAGAGAATGTTCCATCGCTCGCACATAGAGCAGGAATGGCTTCTCGGCAATAGGAGCTACCAGGAATGGGAGATTTGACAAATATTCTTTGATGCTGTCGAAAGCGCACTGGCATTCCTCATCCCATAGGAAAGAGACTCCCTTCTTCATGAGATGGGTGAATGGTTGACATCGTCCGGAGAGATTAGAGATGAATCTTCTGATTGCCTTTGTTTTCTCGGGGTCGATGTGAATGCCCTGAGAAGTGATGACATCGTCCGGAAAG
Organism: Iris pallida; assembly: GCA_029216955.1. Taxonomy (NCBI): domain Eukaryota; kingdom Viridiplantae; phylum Streptophyta; class Magnoliopsida; order Asparagales; family Iridaceae; genus Iris; species Iris pallida. The sequence goes on from JANAVB010013999.1 coordinate 10,219,951, forward strand.
AGGCATTCCTTCTCTACGATCGTGTATCGGTAAGCTAGCCTGCCTTGGAGGCCTCGGAGTTCGCGGGGATTTCTCGGGGGACCCATCTTCATGATTGCCTTTGTTTTCTCGGGGTCGATGTGAATGCCCTGAGAAGTGATGACGAAGCCCAGGAATTTCCCGCTGGAGACACCCAAGAATGATTTCGTAGGGTTCATCTTTATGTTGTGTGCTCGCATTAGGTCGAACACTGTCCTGAGATCTTGCAGATGATCTTCCTTCGAACGACTTTTGACGGTGATGTCGTCGACGTAGCATTCTACTGTCTTGCGCAAGTGGTCTCTAAAGATGACGCTCATAGCTCTCTGGTAAGTAGCACCAGCATTCCTTAAACCGAAAGACATAACGGTGTAGCAATATGTACCAATCGGTGTTCGGAATGATGTGTGCTTCTCGTCGTCAGGGAACATCTTGATCTGGTTGTATCCTAAGAAGCCATCCATAAAGGACATACGTTTGAAGCCGCAGGTGTTGTCGATCATAATATCTGTGATAGGGAGAGAGAATTCATCTTTCGGGCATGCCTCATTCAGATTCCGAAAGTCAATACATATTCGGATCTTCCCATTCTTCTTGAGAACTGGTACGATGTTGGCTACCCAGTCTGGATGCTGTTCTTCACGAATGAAGCCGCTGGCTATCAGTTTGTTGACCTCAGCTTCAATGGCATTCATGACATCGGGGCAAAACCGTCGTTGCTATTGCTTGACAGGTTTTGCATCCGGACGAATATTAAGTTTGTGGAGTGCGATCTCGGGGTCCAATCCTGGCATATCTTTATAGCTCCAGGCAAACACATCGATATACTCTTTGACGAGTTGGAGTAGCGACTCTCTCTCTTCATCTGTCAGACTCTGGCTGATGAAGATTGGTTTCGGGGAGGCTTTATCACCAAGATTAACTTGTGTGACCTCATCCTTAGTGGGAGGTTCTCTTTGCTCGAAACGCTTTTCCTATTGTTCATCTAGCTGTTGGGCCCACGGCTCTAGCTCGAGGATTTTTAGAATGTCTTCATCTTCTTCATAAGCGTCGATGAATGCCATGTTGACTGACAGGACTTGTCTGAATACGTCTCCGATGCTGGTATCCGAGTCAGAAATTGGTGACCCGGTCGAATATGAATGCCAGTCGCATTCTTCATCTAAACTTTCAGGAGTCGTCATGGATGTTACATACCCTAATCCACATCGAGTCTTGCTATAGTAGTCCCGTGGTTTGCCAGCCGGGACCGGGGGCTTCAAAGGTAATCGTCGTCTAGTACCGTAGTTCAAACCCGGTGTCATTTCCTGATCATACCCCTGTTTCTACATGAGATATTTAGATTGGGGGCTATAAAGATACAGAGGTAGTCTCCCGGCATCCGATCCAAGGTCGACTTCTTCTATAGTGAAGGGATGCGGATCGTCCTTCCGGCCGAAGATGATTGGATGGTCCCCCCCTCGATTATTCGGTAAGCGTCTTCTGCTGGAGTAAGTTGGATTGTGGTATAGACATTTGTCACCTGTGTGTGTAGGTGAGTGCCTATACCGTATTCCATAGCGTACATTGTACAAAGCTTATTAAGCTCAAGGTAGTTCAAAGATAGCCCTTTATTGATGAAGTAAGGTATCTTTTCTAGGGGGATTACATCATCTACGGAGGGAACATCAGTGTGGGCAGCCACATACTTGGCTAGCTCCGGTTCCTCTTCGGCTACCCCCTGTGTGAATGAAGACTGAGAGGACGACCTGGGGAGCTTGATCGTCAGCGGTTCAGTTGATGGAGCTGAGCGTGGAGTTGTTGGCAGACTAGCGACCCCCAGTTTGGTACTCGATGTGGGGCGAGGAGTGGTTGGTTTGCTAGAAGTGTCAGACCTTGCATCGGGGTGACGACCCTTCTTGGGAAGGCGTATCGTCAGTGGTTTGTCGGAGGGATTGAGCTTCTCCGTTTGGGGCTGACCGACTCTCGGCAGTCTGATTGTTAGTGGCCCCATTGTGGATCTCGGCACTTGGCCAGACCTTGGCAGCCGGATTATCATCTGCTCTTCTTGTGCCGAGAGGCTGATTGAGTCCTTACGTAGAGTGGCGGTAAGGGGTGCAGACCTGCCCGGTTTGCGAGCTTGGAGGTGGATCGTCAGAGGCTCTTCTGATCCTGTGGCTGTCTCGGTACTAGCTTGTACATCTCCTTCACCAAGATGCTTCTTCGATTTTTCGTATAGGCAAGAGTCTGAGTAGTAAGATTCGACCCCTTTGAAGGGATCGATATCAGCAAATTTCGTCCTCACGAAGCCGTGTTTGTCGACATATTTGAAGCACTAGTGCAGCATGGAAGGCACGATCATGTAATCGTATATCCACGGGCGCCCCAAGAGGATGTTGTAAGAAGTGTCTGTATCTTTGACATAGCAGGTGACTTCGGATTGGAGGTCGCCAATTTGATACTTCAGACGAATCTTCCCAATAGGGTAGCTCCTGCCCGAATTGAAACCGCTGATGGCGGTGCTTGTAGGTGTCAGGCGATACATTGGAATGAGGAGATGAGGTAGCAGACCCTTCAGGATGATGCTTATGGAAGAGCCAGGATTAATATGCATCCGATCCACCTTTACTTCGCCGATGTATCCGGTGTAGTATAGTCGGCGATCGTGCAGATTAGTTTTGATGAGCATGTTCTGCGGAGTGAAGACGATGTTGGACATTGCTTCCGTACAGGCGCTGTCTTAGAGATCGGCAGGCGGGTTTTCTCCCGTGAGGTTAACTTGAGCCAGGTATGCAACGGCATTTGGAGTGCATCGCTCAAAGCCGCACGAACATCCTTGGAGAGTCTCAGGAGCTCGTATAATGACAACTTGGCCGGTGTGTTGGCCAATTGTGCCAAGGTGTCGAAGTTGTAGGGCCTCTCTAGTCCTTGGGCTGCCTCTTTTCGGAGGGATTTGTCGAAGCGAGTCTCCCTCGGCCTAGGCTTGTCGGTCGTCGAAGGCTGAGCCGGTCCCGGAGCATCAGTTGTAGTGGGTTGATGATCTTCAGCTGGATTGTCAGTCCCAGGTTGGATTGTGCCCCAGACCGCGTGACGACGGCTGTAGCTTCCACGATGTCTGCCGAGATTGTGTGGTAGGTCCTGACTTTTCTATTTTTCTTCTTGTAGGTGGAAGATGGTATGGGCCGAGTCACTTCTGATACCAAGTCTGGATGGATCCACATGACCTTCCCTCGTGATGTGGTGAGGGGCACTAAACCAGCGGCCTAATCTCGGGGAGGTAGAAGATTAGTAATCTCCATTGTCGCCAGAGGGATGGAGACCACCCCGTCTTGAGTTTTCGTCGGAGGGAAGCTGCCGAATTATACGGACACCATATTGGCTGCCACGTTACCTCTTCGAAATCGATAGCCAGAGCGTTCGAATCGATGCGATTTTGGATGTACCGTTTTAGCTGGTAGCAGTCGTGTGTAGCATGGTGGACGTAGCGATGATAATGGCAGTAGTTTGGGTTCTCGATCGCTACCGGCCGCGATTCCCGTCTTGGTGAAGGAAGCTGAATTCTGTCCCCTTGTATGAGCATGTCCAAGATGGGCTTGACGTGACCGTCTTCGAAGGAGTACGTGATTTGTGGCCATGTTTGTCTGCTGGCTTTGGCTCAGGTTTCTGTGCTGTATCGGCCACCATAGCCTGCTTTCCCCTGCTGTCCCGATTGTTGGAGGGGCTACCCCCATTATCGTTGTTGGGACGCTTGCCCTTGTTCTCTCCGTCCGAGATGTGCAATCCCAGTTGGCGAGCCTTCTTCAATCGTTCTTTGGCACTTGTGGCGCTGATGATGAGCGTCTTCCAGTCCTTGAATTGACTTTCGTCCATCCAGAGACTGATTGTTGGGAGGAGTCTCTTTTGGCAAATTTCAATCAAGGAGGAATCTGGATTTCTAGAGGGCAACTTCATGGCGGTTTGGCGGAACCGCTCGATGTAGTTCCTTGTTAGCTCTTTTTCCCCTTAGACGACGCTCCATGAGGGTGGACATGGTAATATCCTGTCCTACTTCATAGAATCTCTACAAGAACATGCGCTTGAAGCCGGCGAAGGAGTGGATGCAGTTGTCCGGCAGATTGCGATACCAGTCGAAGGTGACTCCTTCCAATGCCCCGATGAATAATCGTGTGAGAATAGCATCGTCATGGGGCAGATGGTCGGTGGTAACCTCGAAGTAAGTGATGTACCGACTTGCTGAGGTCTTGCCATCATAAGGATTGATATTGAACGTCTTATATCTTGGTGGGAATGGAACATCCCTCCATACAGCAGGGTACGGTTGCCGTATTCTGAGGTCTTGAGAGTTTTCTCGAGAGTGGAATATGGCTCGGAGCTCCTGGACCTCTCTTCTCGCTTCACGTGCTTCGTCCACGACGGTAGGGGCCGTTGTTTTTGGAGAATTGTTGCCCGGGTTCGGTGTTGCTGAGTTCGAGTCCGTATTAGCCGCGGGACCCGTACTTGTTTGGCCAGGCATCCCTCCTTGCAGAGTTAGAAGGGCCGCTTTAATCTCGTCTACAGACTTGACCAAAGCAAGCAATATGGCTTCGAGACTGTCGATGCGCTGGCGATCACTGGAACCACCTTTGTTGCTGTCTGTCATGAATACCGTCTTCACATGAGGAGAGATAGAAGGAGCGGTGAAGGAAGCGCCCTCCGAATCGTACCCCTGTAGTGAGAAGTCATTGGGGTATGTGGGTATGTTCCCTTCTGATTCAGACTTAGAAGGAACAGTACCCCCAGTCTCCGAGTTCGCCTCATCTTGGGAGTTATAGACGTCCTCGGGGACGTCGAGATTTGCTACATCCGATGGGAGAGTTGTCTCCCCTGGCTCGTCTTCTTGGAACATCGGGTTGCTGTGGAGGCTCGGAGGGGTGCTACCCCCAGCCCCAGCAATCCCCTGCGTTATGGACGACGAATCCCCCACTGTAGCAGATTTTGTCTTAGAGCGAGTACCTTAGAAAACTCCGGTGGTGGGCACCCGCTTAGACGACAGTCTTTAGTCGCAGTGGTTGAGATCTTCGGGCTGGGAACATTCGTCTTCTTTTCCCTTCCATCAGCGGGGACTTTTCGAGCAGAGTTGCAGGAGACGACGGGTAGTGCCTCGTCTTCTGAAGATGGTTGTTACAGTCTTTGAAAGATAGACTGTCGGTCTTCTTGCATCGTCGTGCTATTGCAGCAGCAGTTGACGATGACTTGGGTGCAGTGACGTCTGGGAGGACTCTTTGCACCCCGATTCATCTTCTCTTTCCTTGAGTTTGTGGAGGATGGCCTCACGCAAGTCACTTATTTTGCTGGCTCGGGAATTCCGGGCACGCGAGTGTGTAGGCCTTCCGCCTGCTCCCTGATTCGAAGGTAGCTCGTATACTTGCCTTCGTTCGTTATTGGGAGATGTTTGATGGCTATCCCGCCCATTGGCCGCAGGGGACAGGGTACGAGTAGCTTTACACAACTTTCCATTAGAGGCCCGCGTGATAATCAGCGGGACGCTCCGATAGTCAGAGGTTGGGGCAGCTGACTGGGCTTGGTGAGCCCGCGCTGCCCTAGACTTTTTCATTTTAGCACTTACGGGTGCGTAATAGGAAGAGTCCAAGTTGGATACCACAGAGTCTGGCTTATCATCCAGAGAACCATCAGGGTCAGGACCGCATGAGAGACGGTCAAAGACTGATCGAGAGAAGCGTGGAACAGACGCTATGCGGCTAGGATTGGAAACCGTGCAGACTGTCTGCATGCGGCTGTCTTTAGCTGACGGATGAGTTGTTCTTGTGCGACTAGGAGTCACGACCGTGCAGGCTGGCCGCATGCGATTGGCAATTATGGCCGCATGGGTTTTCTGCAAGCGATTGACTTCAGTAACCGCATAAGTTTCATCCATGCGGTTGGCAATTGTAGCCGCATAAGCTATGCGGCTGACAGATGTGGCCGCATGAGTTTTCTTCATACGGCTGGCAGATGTAGCCGCATAAGCTTTCTCCATGTGGCTAGAACCCTTATGCGGCTCGGATCGTATAAAGTTCCTCTTTGCCCCTGCAAGTCCACCATCATAATGTTTTCTTCTGCCGGGCTTGGGGACAGCAGAGTCGTCTATGGTCTGAAGTGGGGCCGCAGCTTTTCCGCCATTTTGAGCGACAGAGGGTATCTCTGCAAGAGCTTCAGTATGAACGAATGATCGGGGTCTCCACTCCTTGCGGGCCTTCTTTGTGCGGGCTTACTTCTGGACCGGGCTAGCGCTCTTGTCGGAGAGCATTTCTTCAAACGCTTGTTGGTCGAACCGGGCGACCATCATCTGTTGAGTGGAGCCAAGTTTGGCTGCATCCGATTGCGTCACCAACTCCTCAGCCGTAGAGAAGTTTGTCCCAGCAGAGTCGCCATCGTGTTTGCCATGAAATATAAAAGAGCAGAACAGTTTTATGGGAGGACTGGACTTTTACTTCACGTTACAAACTCGCTTGTACAAAGAAAGCCTAAGGACGAAAACCTAGGTACAGCAATCTAAGTATTATTTATTTTTGATTCTGGGGGGTGACGATAGAGGCTCGGGAAAGCGACGGCAGCTCTGCCTTACTCCTTGGACGATCGGACGTAGCCTTGGCTCCTGTGACGAGATGCTTGGCATTGACGAAGAAATGCTCTTCTTGCTCTCCTCGTATTGCTCTTCTGGCTTCTCTCTCTCTCTGGATTGACCTCTGTGTATTTTTCTTTCTGATTATTGGGGGAGCGTCCCTCTGTGTGTGCGTCTCTTTTTTGCAAGGGAATGGCATCCTGCTATTTATAGGAATGGGGTATGATCATTAGGGTTGCAAATGATTGCTTCTTGGAGATGGCGGCGGCCTGTGGGATTGGTCAATCTAGGCCATTAATCTTGAGCGTAAAGGATCTAGGCCATTAATGAGGATTATGCCAAATTATGTCAGTAATTAATGTTGATTGCAATAAATCTCCATCATGATGATTTGCTGATGTCCGCAAATCTAAATGAATCAATTTAATTCATTCTCTTGCCACGTGTCCCAAATTATTGGAATCTGGCCCGAAATTTGATTATCTTTGGGGCACGTGTCTTGTCATCGTTGTTGAGCCGCATGAGGAGCGTTCATATTTGGGCCGTATGAAGGTCGTCATGACCGAAACGCATGAAAGATTTTATGACCGAGCCGCATGAACATAGTCTCTATACTCGAACTGCATGAAGGTTGTCATGACCGAGCCGCATGAATATGTTCATGACCGAGCCACATGGGGGTCTTCATGGCCGAGCCGTATGAGAGTCTTCATGACCGAGCCGCATGGGTTTCTTCATGGCCGAGCCGTATGGGAGACCTTCATGATTGAACCGCATAGGTTTCTCTGCACTGGCCACGTGAACTCGTCTAGTCTGGCCGCATAAACTTGCGTCAAAGCTGTAAAGATTTTCTCCAGTTCCCTAGAAAGATAGTGCTTTTGTGTCAGTCATCATGACTACTTCACGTCAGGGCTGTCAGCTGTCGGCTGTCAGCCGTCAGAACATTAATTGTGTTTGAATGGTGCTGGGTACAGCTGTTCTGAAAAGACACGTGGCTTCCCTCTGCGGGCCGCATGGAGTCCACTCGAGCTGCCTACGTATTTGAGCCGTATGGGACTCCTGAGCCGCATGCGGCCCCTTGGCCGTATGGATCATTTTTCTCTTCTTTTTCATGCTTCTACAAAAGTCTCAGTCGAATGAGCCATTTGAACGGCCTGTACCTCTTGGTGGGGTAGAAGGAGCTGCGCTTCTGGGTTTAAGCGAGAGAGCTGTACTTTTGTGTCGAACCAAAGTGAATGCGCTTCTGAGTCAAGCTGAAGTTGCTGCGCTTCTGAGTCGAACTGAAGTGGTTGTACTTTTGAGTTGACGGAGCAAGTTTTGGTCGAAGTCATAAGAGCAATTTTAATGACTGCTCTTTCAATCAGTTGAGTCAGTCCACCGTCATTTGGAGAATTCAAGAAGTTTGTGGCCAAGAATTCAGTCAAATGAACCTATTCAATGAGATTCATTATGATGAGTCCTAGGTTTATCCTATTAATTTGGGAGTCTTTGACCGATGGCCACAAGGCCTGTGGGTTGGACCGTACTCAGCCTATATAAATGGAGGCTTTTCTGAAGGATTACATCCACTGTCTCTTTAGCATTCTCACTGTCATGCTCGATCCTGACTTGGGTTCGAACGACCATTGGCTCTGCACAAGTCGACTGTTGGTTGTGAATCTCTTCGTTCAAAGAAGCTATGTCCTTGTAGAAGAATTATTGCTGGATCTTGAGATGCAGATGAGCATTTGGCATGAAGAGTTTAAACCTGAACAACGACTTGGAGGTCTTCAAGATCCAAGCTTCCGGGTTTGGATTGATTGCCAATCCGAAGAGCCACAGGTTGTGCTATGTCCTGCTCAGGAGTCAGAGTAGTGTGGCGAGCAGGAGTTGCATTCTTGCTTGGGCCAATGGCTACTTCATTAGCCTTATTGGAGTTTCTCAGCGTCTAGTTGGGAAGTAGCTTGCTCTAATGAGGAAGTGATTCATTCTGACAGGCTGCCTGTCTGGGACTGTGCACTTGTGAAGAAGATTGGCCACTTGTAGACTTTAGGTGTTTTAGTCTTTATATGTAATCATGAAGTATCTGTAATATATCTTTGTAGGTATGATTTTAATAAAGAACTTTCTGTACCCTCGTAGTTCATGTTATTGTGGCTTTCATCTGTTGTCTGTACTTTTAGAGTACATGCACGCTTGTGAAGTCATGCGTAGCAAGTATTGTCACATGCGCTTTGATATATCTATGCTTTGTATGCTTCTATAAGACCTCCTTCAAAGTGTTTTGAACTTGATCCAAGCTCGGAATACTTTGAACAGAAGCATGATTCGTGTCCTTTGCAAGCGAATGCCCAGCACGCTTACTAAAAGGCTATCGTCACGCTTAGCCTTCAGTATTAAATTCCTTGAGCCTCGCTTCATTAAAAGTTTGATCACAACTCCTCGTTTCTAGCGAACGGCCATCATGATCTTAGCTCTTATTTCCTACGTTGTCCGAAGAGTCTCCTCAAACACGAACCGTTTTGTCTTCTTTTGCTGACGTAACCGTACCCTATAAGTAGGGGCTGTTTGGGGAGAGAAAAACTTTCCTTCTTTCTCCCTCCAATAGAAGCTTTTCTTGTCAGAGCTTTCTTCTACCTTCAAACCCTAGCTTTTTGCCATGGCTCCGAAGAAATCAAGAACCACGAAAGCTTACGTGGCAGGCTCCAAGAAGATTAGCGGGGAAGTGGCTAACTCCAGACCGGCTATAATAAGTACGAGACAGACTAGAGCGTCGTTCGCGAGACAGGTCAGAGAGGCTATGACAAGCACTCGACAGGCCAAAGGGAAGCAGTTCGCCTTCGAAGCGACTTCGTGGAGCAAGCTCCTATCGTAGAAGTTTTAGTGCACAGAGACGTGTGGCCACCCACTGCTAATAGGTGTTTGATTGTCATTGAATTCTTTGTTTTCTTATGCATATGAGCTTCGATTCTTAGGAGTGTCGTCTTGAAGATATGCTGATGCTTTTCTTGCTGATGCGCATGGGCGCCATTCTTCTGAGTGGTGTTCCAAAGATATGCTGATGCTTTATTAACTAACGTGCATAGTTGTTACTTCTTACAAGGTAACGACTATAAATGTCTGACGTTTCCCGTGGACGCACAGGCAGTATCCCTGCGCATGGTATACTTTTGTAGTGCCTGCACAGATGCTCACACAATGACTGTGCGGATGCTTTCTTATCTGGGCGTAGTGCTTTTGCTCTTTTTTTTGCAGAAACTATTTTGCATTTTTCTGACACACTTTGCTTATATGTAGTTCCTGTCAACCCCTTGACCAATTTTATCCTCGTATTTATTTATATATTTATTATTATTTGTCACATACATTTGTTGTGTTATATTTGTTTTATTTGAAATACTATTAGAGGGTTCAATGAGTAATGAAGGTAAGTGACAGGGGGCTTTTTGCAAAAACTCTATATTCAAAATTTCAAATCCTGTTCTCAAGCCGACCCCTTCCTGTATTCAAATCTCTAAATAAGAGATAACTCAAATTTCTAAGAATGGATCAGGGGAGAATTCCCTCTAATCTGATTTAAATCAGACTCATTCTATCTACAACTATAAACCTGTATGTATATATATATAGGTAATCAAGGTAGCAGTCGACCTTGATCACCCTAGAATTCGTGATCTCCCCGCCGCTAGAAGGTAGAGAACAACTCCAAATCTGTGGAGAGGAGAAACTAATTCCTATCAGGTAATCCCTTGTCTTCACCTATCTGTTTTTTTAAACCTAGTGGACTATCAGGTTAATGTGTTTGTTTTAATTCCCAAGAGAAACAAGGAAATAGAACCCCTGAGTAATTTTGTATACACCAACCTATCAGAGCAACAGAGTATGTATATAGGGTTATACAGGGCGTCTAGGAGGGGCTATAACTCCTAGAGCCTCCTGTGTTGCACAAGCTATAGGTAATGTACGTGTAGAACGGGATACACATGAGAGTATACTCATGCTGCACATCTAATGGGCAAGGCCAGTTGGTAGCAGTGGTTTCCAAGCACATTAATACCCTGTCCCTGACTTCGACAACTAAAGGAAGTCGAGGCCATCTGGTTGTCAGATGATACCTAGTATCACTCTCGATCTTGGGTACCATACTTTAAATCTAGATTACACATTGTTAGGCACACATACTGGTAACATATGGGTTTGTATTGGAGAAAAGTATGTTGGATATCGTTAGAAAGGAGATGTAGTCGAGTAATGTACCAGGAGTCCTAGCCTAAACCCTGTACTCTAATGTATCGTAGAGTCTCTGCTACAGGACTGTTCCCTGTATCTCACTAGTACAGGAGTATTTAATAGCGTATAGTAGCTAACTCTATAGATGCATCTAGGTGCATATGAAGTAGGAAGAGTAGACATCTACTCGTATGGGTGCATTTAGAACAAGCCCCATGTATGCTTTTGCAGTCAAGTGAAACTGTAGTTGGCACTTGCATTAAGTTTTCACCATGTATTAGGTTGTATCAGTCCTGAGTAGGTACACAGGGTGGACCAAGCCTAGGTACTACTCCATCCTATTGAACAAGAACTTACAGGTAATTGTGTGCTTTTACAAAACTGAGAAGTTCGGCCATAGATGTAAATCTTACATCAGAAAACCATTATGGGCAACCATAATATCTAATAGGCTTTGTGGTGGTATTACCCTTTAGGAAAATACATATGCCAGTGATCTTGGATTAACCAATAGATCGAGCCATCTGACCATAAACACTCACAAGAGACCACAGGAAATCCTGAATGAGTGTTCCTTTGGTACCAGCTATATGTACCAGTGTTACCAGGCTTGGAGTCCCCTGGTATCCCACAGTTTCAAGCCAGGCTTAGGTGGAGATTGGTATCCAGGTTATGTACATAAGGGGCAGGTTTGGTATAGCAGGGACACCCCAGCATGGAGTAGGGGTAAGTGTGAGTAGACCCTTTAGATGTTGATTTCAAATTGAATGTAAAACAGATAAGTAAAGGACTAATATTTGGTAAAACCTGACACCATTCCCTGTATCAGGATGATTCAAGGCCAGGAAACCTATAAAGGCTAGTTATCTGCAGGTCCCTAATGCCTGGGGGTCAGGGGGTTAACCAATGGGTAATATCAGGGACTCCATGTTACAAGTTAATAGGACTCTCAATATAGAAAACCGATATACACTAATTGACCTGTAGCCTGGAAATACCAATAGGGAAATAGCAATTTGTTGAATGATCAGGGCAGTATAGTTGGGTTAAAGAAACATATAGGAAGTTAGAATGCGAAACCAGTTGGGGATTAAGTCAGCACTAAATACAGTGGGTTCCACCTCTTTGTTTCAACTGTAGGATACAAGAGTATCCTATTTAGAGGAACACACTGAAATAAGATAATCCATGCCTATACTCAGTATAGCAGGGTATTCTAGAGTTTCAGTTGATCCTAGTAATGATACTTAGTGATAACACTACCATCAGTACACCCAAAACAGGAAATGGTCATACATAAGGTGATTGATTATCCAATACAAGTCCCCTTATTGTTAGAATTATATACTAAATGCATCACCTTTGTAGTAACCTTATTTCCTTAAATTTTGAATGAGAATCATATGGGCAAATGTTTGCATATTGTATTTGTTGCAAGTGTTAACGCAAATGTCTGATATTTATATTATAGATAATATGGTGTGTGGTGTCACACAAAGATCATATTATCAGTTTCTATGGAGTATATAAATAGTTCACAACCTAGATGGACTTGGACAATCTATTGGAAATATTGTAGTGTAATCTGGTATTAGTCTATCTTGACTATAGGTTTATACTAGTACACTTTGTGTGTATTGAACAGGACCACTTGAGGTTGTTCTCTTTGTACTGACTACATAAGAGAACAAACACCTCTGTTATTATGGATGCTTGTGCTCTTAATCCGGATATAATAACGAACATGTATATGCAGTGTGCATTACTTTGACTCATAAAAGAGTGAGATTCATTATGGATCAACAACCTCTATGAATTGGGTAATAACATTGTATGTATGATGGGCTATTGATTATAAATGGAATCCATGTCCCGATACATGGGTTGATGATGTCCTCTTAAGGAGCTCATAAGGATTGTCATGTAAACACTGCAGGTGGATTATATCCGACATGACAAATAAAATTGAGCGGTACTACTTAAGGATAAAAGATGTCGAATCAATATAGTTGTCAGTAACTTAATTTGATCGACGGACATACGATATCTTAACATGGGAGCCAAATAAGCATATAATAAAAGGAGCCCACAAACATAATTTGGGATTAGGGAGGTAGTGCAACAATAGCTTTAGTGGACCGAGCTATTGTTAATGGGCCTAGATTGTGTGTTCGGGCTGAACACGGGATATCCAGATCCGTTAGGAGGCATAACCCTAATTTCTCCTCATGGTCCCTGCCGTAGCCTATATATCCTCAATTCTCTGGTCGCCAGATTACTGATCAGAAATCTAAAATTTTCTCTAAATTCGTGATTCACGTAAGGAGAGAAAGAGAGGGCTGCCAAGAAGAAGAAAAGGTTGGGAGATCGTCGCCCACACGTCCAACTCGAGGAAGGAATACGTGCTGAAGATCTTGGGGTCGTCCGCTCGAGATTGCCAGGAATTACTTGTCTCCTTTCCGCGCAGGTATAATTCGTGAACCCTAGTTTCGCCTTTGAAGGGTTAGAACACGTATTAGATCTGTTTAACTTTCTATCGATCAATACGTACACCAAAAGAAGGGTCCTGGAAATCCCCAGTTCCATCACTTATCTCATATATGTTGTTGTACTTTCCTGCACTCACTCCTTTACTATACTATTATGCAAATAGATCATTTAGTCAGCCTTGGCAACTGTCCCAAGTAAGCGTTTCAGTTATTTGCACTTGTTGGCATTATGTTCTGTCTAGTGTTTGGTTCAGTCTCTGTAGCCATGTCCATAGGACTGATGATACACACTGAGTACATCCTGACTACCCATATAACATATAAAGTTAAGAAGAGGGTTTATGCATGACTGCTGGCACAGGACCTATAAGGTTATATATGAAGGTCCTGTTGCACTTTAGCAGGTTATTGGGGATGTGCAATGAATATCAAGGGAGTCTATAGGGCTAGGACATTTAAAGTATCTCTGCATACTAGGATATCAGTAATGGGATATTGGTAAATATTGAGGGACATATGTAGCCAAGCATGAGTATACATTAGATAGGAACTATAAGTAATTTAGATGGTTGTCTATCAAGCCAAGGAAACCAATTTGTTGTAGGAATTGGCCTAGAAACCTAACAAACAAATAGAAAGTAGATTTTGATGTGTATTCAACCATTGACAATTGTAAAATCATATAACAGGTTACTTGGACTTTTGACACAGATTCTGACCCGTGCCAGCAGCGCAGGACCTAAGGCAAGTATACCTTGCCTTTCTACACAAATTTATTTATATGTACTGTCTTTTATTTATATCCAATTTTTCTCATATTTTGACATGTATCTTCCATATCCTGCTTGTATATTTGTATCATTGCTTTGTAGACCGTATTCACAGTTAGCTTTGCGTCTTATTGGTCATGTTTACTTGGGCCTTGATTGAGTCGTGCCATGGGTCGAGAAGTCATGAACTGAACTGCTTTACCTCCTTGTCTTGAAATCTTGAAGTTAACCTGCGAGTCCAATAGGGGCGAGGGTTAGTAGTTATCTGTGTCCTGAAGCTAACCTGCGAGTCCACACTAGGGACGAGGGTAGTAGTTATTGGTCCACACCTGCGAGCCCATACTAGGGGCGAGGGTGATGCTAACCTGCGATTCCACACTAGGGACGAGGGTTATTATATGGTTTACCTGCGAGTCCACACTAGGGACGAGGGTGATGCTAGCCTGTGAGTCCACACTAGGGACGAGGGCTAGTAGTTGTTCAAACCTGCGAGTTCACACTAGGGACGAGGGTTTGAGTATTCGATTTGATATCCATTGACAGTGATATCGTGTCCTCTGTTCTTCTCCAGCAGTTCATTATGTGTAGACAGTGTACAGATTCGTATTTTATTTATTCTCAGTTTTATTATTATCTGTATTTTCTCCATGCATAATAAACTGTTAAAAAGGCTCATTTTTATGTATCTTGCTAGTCCTCTAAGGACCTGATGATCTCTTAAGTTTAGCCAAGTTTGAGTCAGGAGCAGTTGAACAGTTGAGTCAGCACCAGACCGCGGAGCATTGCAGTTGAGGGCCTTGATTAGCAAGTTGTATTCAGTAGTGTACTTCATGATTTATTTCTCTTCTATCTACTGGTCGTGGATTTGTGTCCATCGGACGTGACATTGATTCTTGATATTCAGTTATATATTCAGTTCTTTGGTATTTCATTGATCTTGGTTGATTTTATATTATGGATGAGATTAGTACCATGAGATTCTAGATTGCCGTGACTTGTATATAGACAGCGTACTACCGCCGACACTACGGCATAGGCTGGGCTTGGACGCGCTTCGTATCCGAAAGGGTGCGGGTCGTGACAAGTTTTTTTGTTGCCCATGCAGGTCTACGTTAATCACTTCGGTTACGTCACTGTACCGTCGTGAGCCTGCGAATAGGAATAGACACTTAGGATCTCATCCACATGTCTTGACTCATTATTGGTCTGAAGCCCTTGATTTCATTGAATCCTTGATTTGCATCCTGCTTGAAAATCTCAACGGCTAAAGTATTTCCTTCATTTCAGTTAAGATGGACTCTCAAGACAGGAACAATGCTGCATTGAACACTCCACCGGCTAGAGGAGGCTTCTTCACGTACATGACCCAACCACTATCAAACACACAAGGAGCAGCTGGCGAGAATTTTAGTAGAATTGGCAGTAGGATAGATAGGCTTATATAAACTTGAATTGTTTAAGAGGAATTGAATTTCTCTTATTGCAGTTTGTTCTAGACTATTCATTCTAGTGGATCACGGCTTATTAAATTTCGAGGACGAAATTTGTTTAAGGGGGTAGAGTTGTCAACCCCTTGACCAATTTCCTCGCATTTTTTATATATTTTATATTTATTTGTACATACATTTGTTATGTGTTATATTGGTTTTATTTGAAATACTATTAGAGGGTTCAATGAGTAATAAAGGTAAGTGACAGGTGGCTTTTTCAAAAACTCTAAATTCAAAATTTAAATCCTGTTCTCAAGCCGACCCCTTCCTGTATTCAAATCTCTAAATAAGAGATAACCCAAATTCTAAGAATGGATCAGGGGAGAATTCCTTCGAATCTGATTTAAATCAGATTCGTTCTATCTACAACTATAAAACCTGTATGATATAATATATATAGGTAATCAAAGTAGCTTCCGACCTTATCACCTAGAATTCGTGATCTCCCTGCCGCCAGAAGGCAGAGAACAACTCCAAATCTGTGGAGAGGAGAATATCAGGTAATTCCTTGTCTTCACCTATCTGTTTCTTTAAACCTAGTGGACTATCAGGTTAATGTGTTTTTTAATTCCCAAGAGAAACTAGGAAATAGAACCCCCTGAGTAATTTTGTATAAACCAACCTATCAGAGCAACAGAGTAGGTATATAGGGTTATACAAGGCGTATAAGAGGGGCTATAACTCCTAGAGCCTCCTGTGTTGTACAAGCTATAGGTAACATATGTGTAGAACAGGGTACACATGAGAGTATACTCATGCTGCACATCTAATGGGCAAGGCCAGTTAGTAGCAGTGGTTTCCAAGCACATTAATACCCTGTCCCTGACTTCGACAACTGAAGGAAGTCGAGGCCATCTGGTTGTCAGATGATACCTAGTATCACTCTCGATCTTGGGTACCATACTTTGAATCTAGATTACACATTGTTAGGCACACATACTGGTAACATATGGGTTTGTATTGGAGAAAAGTATGCATTGGATATCGTTAGGAAAGGAGATGTACAGTCGAGTATTATACCAGGAGTCCTAGGCCTAAACCCTGTACTAATGTATCTTGGAGTCTCTGCTACAGGACTGTTCCCTGTATCTCACTAGTACAGGAGTATTTAATAGCCTATGGCAGCTAACTCTATAGATGCATCTAGGTGCATATGAAGTAGGAAGAGTAGACATCTACTCGTATGGGAGCATTTAAGACAAGCCCCATGTCTACTTTTGCAGTCAAGGGAAACTATAGTTGGCACTTGCATTAAGATTTCACCATGTATTAGGTTGTATCAGTCCTGAGTAGGTACACAGGGTGGACCAAGCCTAGGTACTACTCCATCCTATTGACCAAGAACTTACAGGTAATTGTGTGCTTTTACAAAACTAAGAAGTTTGGACATAGATGTAAATCCTACATTAGGAAACCATATATGGGCAACCATAATATCTAATAGGCTTTATGGTGGTATTACCCTTTAGGCAAATACATATGCCAGTGATCTTGGATTAACCAATAGATCGATCCATATGACCATAAACACTCACAGGAGACCAGAGGAAATCCTGAATGAGTGTTCCTTTGGTACCAGCTATCTGTACCAGTGGTACCAGGCTTAGAGTCCCCTGGTATCCCACAGTTTCAAGCCAGGCTTAGGTGGAGATTGGTTTCCAGGTTATATATAGAAGGGGCAAGTTTGGTATAGCAGGGACACCCCAGCATGGAGTAGGGGTAAGTGTGAGTAGACCCTTTAGATGTTGATTTCAAATCGAATTGTAAAACAGATATGTATAGGACTAATATTTGGTAAAACCTGACACCATTCCTCTATCAGGATGATTCAAGGCAAGGAAACCTATAAAGGCTAGTTATCTGCAGGTCCCTAATGCCTGGGGGTCAGGGGGTTAACCATTGGGTAATATCAGGGACTCCATGTTACAAGTTAATAGGACTCTCAATGTAGAAAATCGATATACAGTAATTGACCTGTAGACTGGGAATACCAATAGGGAAATAGCAATTTGTTGAATGAACAGGGCAGTACAGTTGGGTTAAGGAAACATATAGGAAGTTAGAATGCGAAACCAATTGGGGATTAAGTCAACACTAAATACAGTGGGTTCCACCTCTCTGTTTCAACTGGAGGATACAAGAGTATCCTATTTAGAGGAACACACTGAAATAAGACAAGCCATGCATATACTCAGTATAGTAGGGTATTCTAGAGTTTCAGTTGATCCGAGTAATGATTCTAAGTGATAACACCACCATCAGTGCACCCAAAACAGAAAATGGTCATACATGAGGTGATTGATTATCCAATACTAGTCCCCTTATCTCATATATTGTTGTACTTTCCTGCACTCACTCCTTTACTATACTGTTATGCAAATAGATTATTTAGTCAGCCTTGGCAACTGTCCTAAGTAAGCATTTCAGTCATTTGTACTTGTTGGCATTATGTTCTGTCCAGTGTTTGGTTCAGTCTCTGTAGCCATGTCGATAGGACTTATGATACACACTGAGTACATCCTGATTACCCATGTAACATGTAAAGTTAAGAAGAGGGTTTATGCATGACTGCTGGCACATGACCTATAAGGTTATATATGAAGGTCATGTTGCACTTTAGCAGGTTGCTTTGGGGATGTGCAATAAATATCAAGGGAGTCCATAGGGCTAGGACATTTAAAGTATCTCTGTATGCTAGGATATCAGTAATAGAATATTGGTAAATATATGAGGAACATATGTAGCCAAGCATGCGCATACATTAGATTGGAACTATAAGTAATTTAGATGGTTGTCTATCAAGACAAGGAAACCAAGTTGATGTAGGAATTGGACTAGAAACCTAACAAACAAATAGAAAGTAGATTTTGATGTGTATTCAACCATTGACAATTGTAAAATCATATAACAGGTTACATGGACTTTTGACACGGATTCTGATCCGTGCCAGCAGCACAGGACCTAAGGCAAGTATACCTTGCCTTTCTACACAACTTTATTTACATGCACTATCTTTTATTTATATCCAGTTTTTCTCATATTTTGATATGTATCTTCTATATCCTGCTTGTGTATTTGTATCATTGCTTTGTAGACCGTGTTCACAGTTAGCTTTGCGTCTTATTGGTTATGTTTACTTGGGCCTTGATTGAGTCGTGCCATGGGTCGAGAAGTCATGAACTGAACTGCTTTACCTCCTTGTCTTGAAATCTTGAAGCTAACCTGCGAGTCCACAATAGGGCGAGGGTTAGTAGTTATCTGTGTCTTGAAGCTAACCTGCGAGTCCACACTAGGGATAAGGGTTAGTAGTTATTTGTCCACACCTGCGAGCCTATACTAGGGACGAGGGTGATGCTAACCTGCGAGTCCACACTAGGGACGAGGGTTAGTAGTATATGGTTTACACCTGTGAGTTCATACTAGGACGAAGGTGATGCTAGCCTGCGAGTCCACACTAGGGACGAGGGCTAGTAGTTGTTTAAGCCTGCGAGTCCACACTAGGACGAGGGTTTGAGTATTCGATTTGGCTATCCGTTGACATCGTAATATCGTGTCCTCTTGTTCTTCTCCAGCAGTTCATTTATGTGTAGACAGTATACAGATTTGTGTTTTATTCATTGCTCAGTTTTACTTATTTATTCTGTATTTTTCTCCATACGTAATAAACTGTTAGAAAGGCTCGTTTTTATGTATCTTGCTAGTCCTCTGAGGACCTAATGATCTCTTCAGGTTTAGCCGAGTTTGAGTCAGGAGCAGTTGAGCAGGTTGAGTCAGCACCAGACCGTGGAGCTTTGCAGTTGAGGTTGCCTTAATTAGCAGGTTGTATTCAGTTAGTGTACTTCATGTATTTATTTCTCCTTCCGTCTACTGGTAGTGGATTTGTGTCCACCGGACGTGACATTGATTCTTGATATTCATATTATTAGTTTCTTTGGTATTTCATTGATCTTGGTTGATTCGTTATTATTCTGTGGATGAGATATAGATTACCATGAGATTCTAGATTGTCATGACTTGTATATAGACAGCATACTACCAACGACACTGCGGCGTAGGCTGGGCTTGGATACGCTTCGTATCCGAAAAGCGGGTACGGGTCGTGACAGTTCCTGCGTCCGCGTCTCTCTTCGGGGATATCCTTTTAAACTCGACGGTCTATGCCTCGGGCATAAACATTGACGAGGTGCTCACCACTCCCGCCAGGCAGCTGAATGCCCAAGGTCAACCGAAAGGGCGACTAGTAATGATTGGAATCAATAGCCCGTATACTTCTATCGCATGATGGATCGAGGCAAGTTGTCTCTTCCTTCTGGTGCCGTCAAGATGCTGAAACCTTTGTTCCTCTTTGGCGATCAGCTGCTTTTGGAAAACACCAAGCTCCTGGAGATGAACGAAAACTGGTACCTCGAGATGATGTCTTCCTTTGTACATTCTGCCTGTCAATCGACACCTCCTGCTCATAATTTTCTTTTGCTTGGCCGAGAAGCGTCTTATGTAAAATCCCTAAATTTTTACTATAATTTTTAATAATATGGTATTGATTTTTGTACTTCATATTTGTACGTCGCATACAAGTTTGTGTTTCGTAATTTTTTTATCAAGTACGAATAAGTACGAAGTACATATTTTTATCAAATATTTTAATTATATAGATGTAGAAAATATTTCAAAATAATAGACGATAAATATTTTAATTGCTTGAAGTTGTAAATGCGTCGCGCCGAGGATTGCCAAACTTTATTTTTATTTTAAAAAAAAGGCCATTTTATTTTATGGTACTAGTAATTTAGAAAATTCGTATTTTATGTAAGTATTATTTTGCATGCGAGTGTATATATATTTATATTTTCAAAATTAATATTATCATTAATATATTTTTCAAAAAAGTTATATTAAATATGGGTTGATTTAATACGTAATTAATTATGGTGATTTAAGTTGGGAAAAAAATTATATTAAGTTATTTAAATACAGTTTAAATTAGAGGTAGAATCTATCTACATTGGATATTTGATTGAGTTACTTTTAAATCAATTTGAATTAAATAGTGGAAAATCTAAGGAGAATTAAAACTCTTCTTAGTCCTTATCTAGATAAGACTTTTGTAAACCCCCGAATTTTTCAAAATAAATATTGTGAAATTTTTGGATTTTTAATCTTGACTTTTATATTTGTATTATTTTACATATATTTAGTATGGCTCGTTAGTGAATTTAGTATAATAATATATAAAGCTATTTTTTTAGTACATTAAGGATCTAAACTATATTATAAAATTTTCTCAAAATTTTAGGATTATTTCATAACTTTTATTATTTTTACATGACACTTATATTGTACAATATTTACAATATAGAATAAATGTTAATTTAGTATTAAATATTTTGCTTGTATAAATGAGATTAGATGAAGGTTGTATAAATAAATATTAACTCTATTAATTATCTATAGTAATTTTAAATAATGTTATAGATAATTTAGATAAATATGAACTATATTTAAGTTAATCATAATCCTAAGACTAATAGGAAAGCATCCCTATCTATATTATATCATAACAAAGTAACCTATCAATTTAAATCAAATCCTATCTAATTTAGGAGGTAAATCTGAAATAAGTACCTATATATACCCAATACATTCCCTTCCTATCAACCATAATTCAAAATTATTTTAGTCCAATAGGAACTCAAAAATTCGTCATCAGAATTCAGCCCCGCTTTTTAGTAGCAAGAGCAACTTGGAACGACGATATCTCCTAGCTCCGAACTCCGTTTCGCCTCCATTTTTTTAAAAGAAGCGTCACTACAACAAAAAGACCTATTAATGACGCTTGATAAGTGGTTTTCATGACGGCTGATGTGGAAGCGTCATCAATGTTCAGCAAGACTAGAATCTATGACGGTTTACATTAAAAACGTTATTGATAGTGCTCCAGTGATACGAGCGTTATAAAAGAAGCACGAAAATTTAAGTCGAAACCCCGACTCCTCCGCAATTCTCCGCACTTAAGAAAAATTCTAAAGCCTCTCTTTCTCCACCCGCTCCCCAACTCCCCTCAGCCCACTCCCCGCTCCCCAACTCCCCTCAGCCCGCTCCCCGCTCCCCAACTTCCCTCAGCCCGTTCCTCGCTTCCCTCGGTTACAGACTCCACCGCAGAGGGAAGGTTGTCATCGGCGTAGCCTTCACCACCGGTTTGTCCTAAAATCTCGACCATTGCTTATTTTATGCCCTACATTCAAAAATATCCTAATTTTTGACAACCATACATGCATCCATCTCTCCAAAATTAGGGTTCTTAATTTTAGGGTTTCTCGACGTCTCCGTCCACGTCGGCGATGATCCGAAAAGGGCTGCATCATCGTTGACTTCTCTGATTAAGTGAGTGATTTTGATTTGGATTTTTTCCTAAAAAAAGATTTTGTTGGGAGTGTAATTTTTTCCCTAAAAATTAGGGTTCTTAATTTTTGATTTAGATTTTTTCCCTAAAAGGGTTCTTTGATTTTTTTTCTTTGTTCTTGTTCAAGGGAGTGTAATTACATTTGGGAGCCGAGTCCGAAGCCTCTCCACAGTCACAGCCGCGACCCGGCGAGGTGCTGTGCGTGCCTGCGAGCCGAGTCCGAAGCCTCCCTTCGGATTCTGACATTAAATTATGGGGTATAAATTCTAAACTCTTGGTTGATTTCAGTTTTGGGTTTATTTTATTTGTCGATGATGTTGATGGATCTCGATCCCTACATAAAAATGGTTTCGATCGACTGATACGTGTTGGGTTCAATTTGGCTTGACGATCCCACGATTGTCTTTGTTTGTGAAGCGCGAATGATCTTTAGATCATGTTCGGTTCTTTACTTGTTGTTGGATCATTTTCGGTTTCTGGTTCGGGTTTCACTCTACAAATATGTGATTAATCAGACTAAAGAGCGGTCAAGCCCTAGCTGAACTGAGGAGAACCAACAAGGGATGATTAAGCTCAAAATAGAAGTATACAGTGAGAAATGAGTTATTATAAAACCAAGCAATTTTCTCTTTTGCAATTATCTTCTCTACTTCTTTACTAACAATTTAAGACCAAACAGTGATTAGAATCTATTGGTTAGTGCTTAGCCAGGATCACCTAGGTTTTACACTCAACCGAACAACTTTATATTACTTCATCGAAAGTAAGGTCCTGCTCACAAATTACACAACTACGTTGTTACAATATCTTAAAAAACCTTGATGAAGTATATACAAATCTTTATTTGAACCCAAACATGTTTTCTGAAAATATATTGACAAACATGCAAAAAAATTACTCTACATTAATATAATAACGTGAGCAAAAAGGGAGAAATACAGGAGGTTGTACATTGTGGGTGTTGGCGGGTAGGTGGCTTTCTCTTGATAATATGTTTGGTTATGGGCTCTAGTTTTGTACTTGTCAGGAGGTAGGATGTTCTATAGTTGTTCTATGGGCATGGGTGTACAAATATCATTATTTGTTTGTTTATTTGTTTGCGAATTGGGACTGCCTCATGATAATTTTGACAGATGCAAGATTTTAATATCAACGCCACATCATATCACATGATTGCTCAGGTGTGTTCATTCCATATGGATAACATTTTAGAACATGATGTTTACGTAGATGACATACGGTTCCATGAATATATTTGCTTCATTTTAATAAAATTGGTCGGGATCTTCGATTCTCCTTATCTGAGACATCTTATATATCTCATTTTTTTTTGTCGTTGGTCGTAGTTTGTATGTTGGTACTATTGGGTTATTCATTCTGGGTGCAGATACGCTCGTGTTTGTACGAGTCGATACTGGAGACGGATGTGAGGATACCTTCGTGTCGATGATGTAGCCTCTCCATAGTTGCAGCCGCGACCCGGCGAGGTGCTGTGCGTGCCTGCGAGCCGAGTCCGAAGCCTCCCTTCGGATTCTGACACTAAATTTTGGGGTATAAATTCTAAACTCTTGATTGATTTCAGTTTTGGGTTTATTTTGTTTGTCGATGATGTTGTTGGATCTCGATCCCTACATAAAAAGGGTTTAGATCGATTGATACGTGTTGGGTTCGATTTTGGCTTGACGATCCTACGATTGTCTTTGTTTGTGAAGCGCAAATGATCTTTAGATCATGTTCGGTTCTTTACTTGCTGTTGGATCATTTTCGATTTGGGTTACCTAGCTGCTGTTGGAATTATTAGTGATGCTTGTATTGTTGGTTTGGGTTTCTTCTATAAATTGTTGCTTGGGTTCTCCTTCCTATACTTGCTATGGGATGTTGGTTTAGGTTTTCTTATTATACATGTTGGGTTGGGAAATATTTATTTGCTGTAGGAGATGTTTTGCTATTTGAATTAAAATTGTTGGTTGGGTATCTAATTATTTATTATGCATGATAGGTTTAACTTGGTAGTGTGTGTTTTTTGGGAGCTTTTGATAAAATCACATGCGGGAATATATTAGTTGGAAGTATTTCTATTTCGGGATTGACATCTCCATTAGCATGCATGCATCGTTGATTTTGGGACTACGTCTACTATGCCATGCCTGGATGTTTTACTTTATTTGTCGGTTTCGGTTTTATTAGAGTACTCTGATACTCTTGATGATGGTCGTTCGACCAAATAAACCAAAGCGTTGCACATCGTATCGGATACACTGGCTCCGTGTCGGGACGTGTCCTATACGTGTTATGGCACGCTAGTACAGCAGATGATGATTGATCCATATCTGAGACATCTTATATATCTATTTCTTTCTTGTCATTGGTCGTAGTTTGTATGTTGGTACTGTTGGGTTGTTTATTCTGGGTGCAGATACGCTGTTTGTACGAGTCGATACTGGATACGGATGTGAGGATACCTTCGTGTCGATGATGTAGCCTCTCCACAGTTGCAGTTGCGACCCGGCGAGGCGATGTGCATGCCTGCGAGCCGAGTCCGAAGTCTCCCTTCGGATTCCGACAACAAATTCTGGGGTATAAATTCTAAACTCTTGATTGATTTCAGTTTTTGGGTTTATTTTGTTTGTCGATGATATTGTTGGATCTCGATCCCTACAAAAAAGGTTTCGATCGACTGATACGTGTTGGGTTCGTTTTGGATTGACGATCCTACGATTGTCTTTGTTTGTGAAGCGGAATGATCTTTAGATCATGTTCGGTTCTTTACTTTGTTGGATCATTTTCGGTTTCGGGTTACCTAGCTGCTGTTGGAATTATTTGTGAAGTATGCATTGTTGGTTTGGGTTTCTTGTATAAATTGTTACTTGGGTTCTCCTTCCTATACTTGTTGTAGGATGTTGGTTTAGGTTTTCCCTATTTTACATGTTGGGTTGGAAAGATTTCTTTGCTGTAGGAGACGTTTTGCTATTGGATTAAAATTGTTGGTTGGATTTTGCTTTCTAAAAGTGACAGACTCTAAAAGTGAGGGTTTTGCTTTCTTTTTCAGGGTTTTGCTATACGTACATGTGCTATGGACAGTCTTCATGTGACCAAGTTGAAGCGTTCTAAGTGTGCTTCTTCGTTACAGTATCTGTGAGATTTTTGATGTCGATAGTTTTGATGTAGCTGAAGTGTACTTATATTATACTTATATATTTTGAGAAGATGTATATATAAAATGGAGAAATATAGAATGGTAGCTAAAATACTATATTTTGAGACAATGAAATGGAGAATAGTACTTTATATTACATTTCAATGCTTTGTTGTGAATATGGTTCAAAGTGGTTATTTTCGAATTGAATTGAGCAGCGTTTGGAATGTATAACACAGTATAGAGCGTTATAAATGTGATACAACGACCATATACAGCGGTTTTTTATAACTATCCATAACGCTTTGAAAATAAAACGTAGCAGAAATTCAACCTATTAATGACGGTTTTGGATGAATTATCTATAATGCTTTTAAAAATATTTATAACACCCGATTTCATAACGCTTGGACTGAGAAAAAAAGCATCATGGTTTGCAATTAATGACGCTTTTTAGCCGTCATTAAAAGGTATTTTATTGTAGTGCGTATCGAGGTAAGCTTTCCAAAAACATATTTTTAATAGACCAAATTCGTTCTGTAGATTTTTGCAAAACTGTTTGAGAATCTAGTGTCCCAAAATAAACGTGTTTCAGTATTTTTACGATTTGGGAGATT
This sequence comes from Iris pallida, assembly GCA_029216955.1. Lineage (NCBI taxonomy): Eukaryota > Viridiplantae > Streptophyta > Magnoliopsida > Asparagales > Iridaceae > Iris > Iris pallida. Next base: position 10,245,660 of record JANAVB010013999.1, read on the forward strand.
CTGAAAACGAAAATGTGATCCGTTTAGTTTTTCGGAAAGCTGATACGAAAACCTATGCCATAAATTTTAGAATCTATTAAATAAATGTAATAGGTGTAGTATTAATTATAATTAGATAATAGACTAGTTTCAGCATCCGAAGTTGTTCCTACACCGTCCCCTTTGTGCGTTGTTGTTGATTCGTCACCAGGACATCATTTTACCTCACTCCGGACATCAGGCAAGATACCTTGCCACCTTACTCTGTGATTTATATTCTTATTTTTAGTTGTTACTTTCAGTATTTCTTATTTGTTGTTATTATAAAACTGTGCATCCAAGTCACACTTGGGTACAAGCGACTTTATCGGTCGTTTTTTTGTTTTTGTTTTATTCTCTTGTATTAACTTAGTCTAGTGACCACCCATTTGATGAGGTATTGGTATATCTCATACGGCCTTGACACCTACTTTACCATGTATTGTGAGTCACATATAGGATACGTACTCGCGTAGTCGGCTAGCCATCAATACGTATAAGTCGTACGACAGTTAGGAGTAACTGCCAATAGAATTGCATGCTAGTAGACTTGAAAGTTACTAGAGGTTCATATGAGTCATGGATGTGACTCCACTAGGCATGGGGTGGAAAGAACAGTTCCTTGATGTATGGGCCACATATTCATTGCTATTGTACCTGAAGCTCCGCTGGAGACGCAGGTTCACCTTACTATTACTGATTCTCCTGACGTTCATGGAGCGTTATGGACGTTTTTTTACTGATTCCCTCTGACGTTCACCGAGCATTATGGACGAGACGACTGGTTCCGAAGAAAGGGACGATGCCACTGCTATACAGCCCGAGCACCCATATGTGAAGGATTGTTCTTTATTGCATATTCACTATAGTACGGTTAAGCACCCTATTGCATGCATCCCTTATTTTTCTATTATATATCACAGTTTATACGGAATGGTATTTTATTGTATCTTGTTACATCCCTCTGAGGACCTGGTTATCTCTCCAGGTGTGTGCTATTGTCATTCACAGGTATTCGAGCCGTGGCCGTGATCATCTATATTTCTGTAAGGATTATTGCAATTGGATCGTCTTCACTTCGCTGCCAAACTCATTTCACTTTTCATTATTTCTTTCCTTACTTGTTGGTAGTGGATTTGTCTCCGCCCATTATATTGTAGAAAAATATTTATAGATGATTATATGATATCTTTTATTCTTATATTTTGTGGATGAAATTAGATTACTCTTGGTTTACTGCATTTTACAGCTTATGTATTCATACGACGTTTCCATATATTGGAGTATTCTTCGTATGTATGCAGTTAGCATGTCTACGTACCTAGTCCTAAGTATTTTGGGATTCGGGCGTTACATCTTATGAAATAGGATCTGACACAGAAACGAGGGGGTTTAATGACCGGCCATATCCAAGTGAGGGGTACTCTAATCAGAAGAATTCTTTTAAGAGGGAACCTGATGGTCAATTATGTACGCTGTACATGTTACTCCCTTGTCGTCTACTCATTGATTTTACCACGGAGGTGCATCCATTCCGAGCCTCTTTCTTTGCTAATAGGCTTCTGGCCACGGCTATACATATCCGAAGGATATCTTCTGTGTTGAAGGTTGGACTTATCCTAAAGTGGAATGGCGTGAACTAACCCAATGGGTGGTGGGTAGGTTCAAGAAGGACTTGCTAGGTACGGGCTGCGTCATGCCATCAAAGCCACCGGGCATGGTATAGAGATCAATCGGCCTCTGTTCATAGCCTTGTTGGAACTATTTAATCACCACACCGGGACTTTCTTTACCACTTGTAGAGAGATGGGTTTAGCGCTTCATGAGATGCGTGCCATTTCTAAGCTACCATGGGGGACCCGCCTTATGAAGAATATACCCCATACAAGAAGGAGTTTCTAGTGGTGAAGAACAAATGTCCCAAAATGATGGCTGTGTATAAAGAATTGCTTTGCCACCACCAAGTATGCACATGCCTGGGAGGGACGAGGGCTCCTCTATACATCAAGGCCTGGATGGATTATATCTTCATAAAGCATCCATCGATGTGAGAAAAGATTCATTTTACTGCACGTCGGACATATATTGCTGACGAAGTCGTCGATTTGATGGCCGAAGTCGGGGTCTGCTCCTTCAATAGATGCCAAGGGAAAGCCCACCTTTACTATTCATCATTACTTCTGTCAGAATATGACTGCTTTAAGTCTGAAAGCAACCTTAGCCACTTTTCTGATGATATGATTGCAGAAGGCCGTGGTCCTAGGAGGTTCTGGGCCTGTGGGACGGATTAGTCAAGAAATTGTTCTGCCCATTGTGAGGCTGGCCTTCAAACACTCCTTGGCTCTATTGTCGACTATGGTATGTGAGTATGTGACATCCTGCACGGTTTGCAGGAGTTCTCCAAAAGAATAATTGAGTGCCAGGGGAAACTATGAGTTTCCTTGGGTTGGACTCCCTTATATACCACTACTTGATGGATTGGTTGGCTTTACACCGCCCTAGTTTGATAGTCCCAAGCATTCTTGAGGGTTACAAGGAAGGGATGCAATGCTGCGTAACTATTATCGTGAAAATGGATCCATTAGGATGTCTTCGTCGTAGGTGGATGATGGGAAGTTTAGACGGCTATACTTTCAACAAGGTTTCGCCTATATATAAGGTTTTTTTACGGATAATGAGTTAATGGATAGTGACCTAACTTTCGATGTCTTCTACTGGTTCTAGTCCTTCCGTCCTTCCTATTTGGTGTATCGAAACCAGAATCGGGTATACTTAGAGCCTTATTTGCTGAGCTGAATTGCTCGTCAATTTGGCTATAGCCAGACCATGATGGACGATCCAAGCTCCTGTCTTGGTTATAAAGGAAGTCTACTGGATGGCACCAGGCAAGGTGTTATTATAATGCCGGTGGTACTGGAGAAAAATTTACGATCCTCTCGATACACGAGGAGACTCATATCTTATTTTTTGCTGTGCAGTTCTACTTCATTGCGAACAACTTCTCACCTTAGTACAATCGAGAGTGAAGTTTGCTCGAGAGGACGAAGTTTGAGAATCCTTGATTGGCTTCAAAGCGTCTCCAAGAGCCTACATCATCGAAGAGTAGATCCATCGATGGCTCCAGCTCATTACGGAAGGGGAGGAAGTACTCCTGAGTAACCCGCAGAAGCGTCAAGTTTCTTCAAGGGTGAGTCCTCCTCCTATTAAGAGATTAAGACTAGATGTGCCTCTGCGGTGTGGACCCTCCCAACAGCCTTCATTGGAACCGAGTGCCCCACCCATTGGATCTCCTTTATGGGTAAGCCTTAGTATTTTCTTTTCAGGATTTCATTATGTACTTTCTGTTTACCACTGCTTTGCTTGTGTAGGCGGGTCCCACATAGTCCGAGAGACTCAGGGATCCTTCCGAGGAACCTGCCCGAGAGGTATCCCGACTCGTACCGAGGGGGAGACTACAGCTGATAAAACTACCAACCCAGAAGGTGTCCCTTCTCCTGCTCCTTTTGAGTATGAGACTCGAGCCTCTTCGGAGTTAGTTGTTTCACTTTAGAAGGAAACTTTCACGAGGCCGATTAAGGGCGAGCCCGTAGAGGTCCCTGAGGTCAGCGTGATGGCAGCCGAGGGCGGTATTCCAGATTCTGTACCCATGACGGGCTAGGTGGACGTGGATGCTAAAGATATTAGGTAGGACTCCTCCATCATACCTCCTCTCCATGCCGAAATAAGGGTTAAGGATAATCTGACTGCGCCGGGAGAGGGAAAGGACCATCCGGTTGAAGAGCTGCCCTTGGCAAAACTCAGGGATGCATCTCGTTGATTGGTCAAAGTTCCCTTGGAAGGGTTGACAGCGATGGCCGTAGAAGCATTGGCCTGCCAGGCTGTTGAAGGGTCGAAAAGAATGACTATCGAACAGCTGGTTTCCTAGGTTATTCTAAGAACCGTTGAGCAGGCGATTGAGGAGTTGGCTGATGCGGTCCTCGGAGAGATGATCGAGACGGCCAATATAGCACTAGTTGACACGACTGCTGACGAACCGATAACTGAGGTCCCAGATGGGGTGGCCACGGGGATGATGGTCGATGATAGCGCGACCGATGAGCCTGTCGATGTCACCATTGTGGAAGAACCAGTTGAGATGACCGCTGACGAGCTGGCTGCTGAAGCGCCGGTTGAGAAGACCACTGAGGAGTTGGTCATGCCGACCGTTGAGAAAATGGTCGCTGAGGTTGCTCATATTCCGATCCTACGACTTTAGTTGTGGAGATGGTTGAAGAACCAGCGAGGGAGCCTGTTAAAGATCCAGTTATACCTCAGACAGTGTTAGCTGCACCACCGACAGCCTCTACTATAGTCACGGTGCCACCTGTTCCGCTGCAATACCTAGACGCATATTGGCTGCCGTTGCTGTCTCGGGACCTTCTATTGCGGCATCTCCGGTGACCCCGACGAGTTTGGCTGACAATACATACTATATCAATCTCATTCTGGGTACAATTCGTCAAGCTTTGATGCGCGGCATAGAGGGTGTCTTACGGGACAGCCAATCGCTTTGACGGGCCCGGTCTATAGTGGGGGCCCAATTGGTGGCCTTGTACGATTATCCAGAGTATGGGGCGAGGGCGAATGCGATAGACGATCTGCTGGCAGAATTGGAAGTCACTATCTCAAAGCTTCAAAACCTTGAGCGAGGTCTTTAATCCTGGCTGTTACAGAGTTAGAGAAAATGGCTTCTGAAGTTTTCCAGTATGAACAGAAATGTTAGGCCCTAACTGACAGACTTATCGAAGTCGAGGCCAAAATTAAAGAAGTGATCGACGCCGAAGAGGCTCAGGCCGGACATCACGCAACCTTAGAGGAATAGTACGAGGCCCTCCGGGAGCAGATTCAGAAGCTAAAAAAGACTTTTTCCCTTACAGAGAGCGAGTTGGATAAGTCCAAGGAACAGTAGAAGGTCCTTCGGCAACGCTCCGAGACCCTGACCCCGAGAAGGAAAGTATTGGCCTGCGCCAGGCGAAAGTGGCTATTGTGCACCAAAACCTGTCCCAGGTTGAAGCTGAAGCAGCTCGACGTCAGGAGGCCGAGCGTCGAGCCCAAGCACTGGTTGGCCCCCAAATTGCTCTTTTAAGCGGTCGACTAGAAGAACTTTTTGTCTTTCTGTCTCTTTCTTTTTGAGAGACACTTTTTGTAGACAAAGAAAGAAAACATTTCCATTCTATAAATATTTTTTTTGTTTTGCTTGTCTTTTTGATGTGAGCTTTTCTTGTAAAAGAGTGAGAATTCCCTCAGAGGTAGTATAACATGAGGGGATGGAGATGACTCCGCAGGAAATAGGGTGTTTACTCAAAGGTTATATGGACATAGTAAACGCGGGATTTTTGTGGTACAATTTTTCTTACTTAGAGGTTATGTGGACATAACAAGGATAGACTCTACGGGTGTATAGAACAACTCAGAGGTAATATGGACGTGAAAGATTCTATAGATAGTTATGACAATCACGGGGGATTTTCATCGAAGTAATGTCTACTCAGAGGTAATATGGACATGGTAGACACAATCTTCGCTAGGGTGTAGAATAACAATTTAGAGGTAATATGGACGTGAAAGGTTTTCTAGATAGTTATGACAACACAAGGTTATCATGGAAGACGACTATTCAGAGGTAATATGTACGTGGTAGACGTAAACTTTGTTAGGGAGTAGAAAGACAACTCAGAGGTTATATGGACGTGAATTGTTTTTCCTACTAGAGAGTTATGAAAGAAGTGAACTCAGTAATAGAATTCACGGACACCCGCAGGGGATGTGGGAACATATGTTGATTTGAACTTCAGACATAGTATTTCTTCAGGAACTTGCCATTGATCGGCATCATTAGCAAGTCGTCGTTAGGTTTGGCCAGTTGGTAGGCCTCATTGGAGTAGACCGTCTCTATGACGAATGGTCCTTCCCACTTGGGTTCGAACTTTACAGCTGTCTTGTGAGTCATCACCATCGGTCTTCGAACTAATAAGACGAGGTCACCCACTTGGAATATTCTTTCCCGGACCTTTTTGTTGAAGGCCCCGAAAATACGAGCTTGGTAAAGCTCAATTCATTGCTGAGTTAGCAAGCATTTTTCATCTAACTCCTGTATCCGTCGGCGTTGATTGTCTTCGTCAGTTATTTGGTTAGTGATGGCTACCCATAGATACGAGATTTGGATCTCCACGGGAAGCACTGCCTCGCTTCCATAAACCAGAGAGAATGGTGTGTTGTCAGTGGGTGTCCCAACAGTTGTACGGTAAGCCCACAGGCATTCGTCGAGCTTTTCATTCCAATCGCGTTTATTAGAGGAAACGACACAACACCAAACATAGTGTCAAATTAATTTTCATACCACTTTAATATAACGGCTAGACAGTGTTCCATTGTTGGAACAGTATAAAGGCATTCCTATTTGAACAATACCATTGGCATCTTTTGTCTAACCAAGGTTATTTTTGAAATTACAATCCTCTCTCTTCAAATAATATATAAAAAATATATTATAGCACAACTACTTATGCTATGAATTACAAAATCTGGCAATTTCATAATATAAAGTGTCCCAGATTATTTGAAATTGCAAACCGATAACTTTGGGGAAAAAGATCACGAGTTATATTTGCATTTATTTGGATACGATAATATCAAAGTATCAGTGTTGATATTATTTATTAAAATAGAATAATATCACAAACATAAAAAACAAAATAGAAGAATTTAAGTTATATCAACCTATACAAGAACAGGAAACTTATAGGTAGGAGTGGCAGCTTGAGTGTTCCAAAACAAATATCATAAAGCGCCTCATTATCCAAGACCATACAATAGTCCACATTCTCAACAAGTTGATATACAAAAGGGTTGCAGTATATGGCTCTACGATAATGGCAGGCCTTGGGCAATGGAAAAACAAAGAATGTCAACATCATGCAATATTCTTCTCTAATCTTCGAGATGAGAAGGGTGCCCATGCCAGATCCAGTGTCCCTCCCAAAGAATAGCATACTTGGAATTCTGTGGAGAAGAAATTATACAACTTTGAGGGCAAATCAAGAAACATATTTACTACTACTAGAACCATACCAAGCATAGCTAAGCTAAGCTAAGCACAAAAAGTATAATGATAGAACATTGAGAAATGACAATCCAATAAAAATATAACTCATGCTTCTTTGTAGCAGAGTAACTAGATTAAAAAATATATACAGTATCATGCATGTAGAAGTAACAAATCAATTAAAGGTTTTATTAGGACAATCTAATTTGTTAAAACATGCTTGACATCCTATCACTAATTAATTAAAACTGCTACTGGTGACCTCTCAGTTTGACATAAGACTTCCCTAACTGACCAAGATACATATCCATGTAACATAACATAATGCAGCCACCATGCAGCCTCGTATATACCCCTAGAGGAAATTTGGGTCCAAATTGGCCACTTAGATAAAGTGTTGATGACAAACACCATGACAAAATATAAAGTAAAATAGTATATGTTCTGGAATTCGCTGAATGCTGTTGAAGGGAATCATGAAGATTCTGAACAGTTAGTTATTATTAGCATGATAATCATGGAAAATAGCATCCAACTTTTAATTGAGAAAAAAAATTCAAGTTTTCATGGATGTTCCCTACTTCTATATTTATTTCACCAATCCTATTCAAGCATAGGTTAACAAAAAAGTTTCACCCTCTCAAAATCAAAGTGAAATGCCGTAAACCTTGTTGAAAAGAGAGAATACTAAAACTTAACAAAAAGAAACCAAAACAAGCAAACATGTCATCTCTAGGTTTAAAATGACGAGGGGTTGAGCATACTACTAGTTATCCATCTGGTAGATGGAACCCAAAATGAGAGTAGTCTCGTGAAGATAATTAGAAAACATCCAATTGATGATGCTTGAGCAGATAATAACAAATTTTGGATGAACAATAAAACCTTCAATAGAGCTTCTGTTATATGCATCAATGCCTGACTAACAGCAGCCTCGTCCAGTGAAGAGCAGGATACAGATGTGTTTTTCAATTTCATAAAATTTGTAGCCTCCTAATTCCTGCATCAGATATGAACAATAAAGTAAGCATTTAGAATCGGCACTAGGAAATCCATTTATAGTATAATTTGCAGGATACAGATGTGTTTCTCAATTTTCATACAATTTGCAGCCTCCTAATTCCTGCATCATATATGAACAACAAAGCAAGTTGGTTATAAAGATTGCATGTTTGATGCCCAAAAACAAAAGCATAGGTAAAACAGATGCAACAACAGCAAAATTTACAATAACAGCAACAAGAAATAGTTGCATTGAGCTGAAGACAAATTCCAAAGTAAAAAATAAGCCCAAAACAAAACAGGATTAAATACGACTCATATATATATATATATATATATATATATATATATATATATATATATATATATATATATATATATATATATATATATATTTTTTTTTATATATATATATATTTTTATATATATATATATATATATATATATATATATATATATATATATTTTTTTTTTTGAAGCAAGGGTAATTCTTATTTATAAAATCAATTACAGATTACAAAACTGTTGTGGCCCAAACCACCAGAACTCAGAGGTTAAACCCCATGCAGCTAATGTCGCATCGTATGTTATTAATGATACCCGAGACGGAAGTAGATTGTCCTTCATATATCCTTCTGTTTCTTTCGCGCCAAACGTGCCATACTGCGGACAGCAACTTGATTCTTCCTTTCTCAAACTCTTCTGCCCCATTCGCTTTAAGCGCCCGCACCTCATCAAATACTTCAAGGAGCCCACCTCTGTGGCTATGACTCCCCCCCATAGTACTCTGAATTTGCTTCCATATGCGACCTGTTGTTTGACATCTAAAGAATAGGTGATCTCTCATCTCGATCTCCTTCTCATATAGGACGCACGTGTTGTTTGGCAACTGGACTCCAAACCTAACCAGCCGTTCTTTAGTGAGAAGCCTATCTCGGACGGCTTTATATAAACACAGTTGCATCTTACTCGCCGCGCCCTTAGCCCATACCACATCCGCCCATGCCGCCGTCGGAAGATGAGGCCGTTCCTGATTGTAGGTCTTATTAAAGTTGAACTCCCCATTCGGGGAGTCCTTCCAGATCCATTGGTCGGTCCCAGCTGTGTTGCCAATACTAACTGCTTCAATTTCCTCTTTAAACCAACTGGCCACCTGCCTCTCTTCCGCTCGCCATACGCCATTTCGGGTGATTACCTGCACCTTATCATTGCTGCCAATTAATTCGAAGGTAGGCCAGCCAAGTCTATCCACGAAGCTCTCCTGCTGCAGCCACGGGTCAAGCCACAAACTCGTCGTTTTCCCGTCATGTATGGATCTCTCCATATACTTCTTCAGCTTGTTTCTGATTCGAAGGATATTCTTGAATGTTACTGAAAAATTGTTATCAATGCCTTGAACCCAGAAATTGTTGGCTCGAAGGTATCTGCCCCTCATCCACTTGGCCCAGATGGATTCCCCTTCAATGCATTTCCATGCCAGTTTGAGCATGGCAACTTCACGTAGAATGCTGAGAGAACGCAGACCGACTCCTCCTTCTTCCCTCGGCAGACATAGTTCCTCCCATGCTATGGTGTGTAGTCCGCCTCTCCAGACGAAATTGGCGCATAGCTGTTCTATTCGCTTTATGGTTTTGTTTGGGATGTACAGCGCTTGCATCCAGTATGATGCGATAGCCGTAATCACCGCCCTAACCAACTCTATTCTGCCTCCGAACGATAGAGTTTGTGCCTGCCATCCTTCCAGTCGAACGCTAATATACTGTACCAGTCCATTGCAATCCACGTCCTTCACATACGTCACTGATAATGGTAATCCCAGATACTTCACTGGGAGTTCTCCCAGATCTATTTGTAGTTTTTCCGACCACCTCACCTTGTGCAAGCAGCTTCTATTGACATATAGTCGACTCTTCCCCCTGTTAAGCTGTAACCCCGACACTTGTTTGAAGGCCGCCATGATGGATAATAACGTGTTGATGCCCCTATCTGAAGGTTCAATGAACACTAACAAGTCATCAGCGTAAATAAGATGCGAAACACTGGGAGATATGCGATGATATAATGGTCGGATAAGCCCCTGCAACACTGCCAAGTCCATCTGGCATGTAAAATGCTCCATCACAGTAGTGAATAGGTACGGGGAGAGTGGGTCCCCTTGTCGAAGTCCTCTGTTACTCTGGAAGTAACCCGTAGGTTGCCCATTGATGATGATCGTAACCCGTAGGTTGCCCATTGATGATGATCGAGAAAGAAGGCGATGTTATGCACTCTCTAATTTTGTCGACCCACCATCCGGCAAATCCTATGCTAAGTAGAACCTCACAGACGAACTCCCTGTTCACCATATCATACGCCTTCTGCAAGTCCAGTTTGATACACCCCTTGCTACCTCCTGGTTTGTTGAACTCGCGAACCAACTCATCGGCTAATAGGCAGTTTTCGGCAATTGATCTCCCCTTAATAAAGGCAGATTGATTCATCGAGATGAGTTCCTGCATTAGACTTTGCATTCTAGAAACCATAACGTTAGCAATAATTTTGTAAAGAAAATTGCAACAAGCTATCGGACGAAATTCACCCAGAGTACTTGCCCCCTCTGTCTTCGGAATAAGAGTCAGGAATGTGTGGTTAATTTCCTTTATCAATCGCCCAGTGGAGAAGAAATCCCGTACCATTTTATATATATATATATATATATATATATATATATTTATATATATATATATATATATATATATATATATATATATATTTATTTATTATTATTTTTTTAAATATAACCATATATATATATATATATATATATATATATATGGTATATAACAAAAATTCTCCAAATTATTCATATCAAGGCGCAAAATGCTGAAGGCTTTACAAGTAAGCGCAAAAAGAAAAAGGGGGCGTTTGGTATGCGGAATACTATATAGCAGGAAATTCTATATTCCCGGGAATCAAATTACAAGGAATTAAATTTCCTGGAAATTACATTCCCATGTTTGGTGACAATATAAATATTCGCGGAAAAAAAATAAAAAACAATAATAACAAAAAAAATGAACAAATATAAAAAAACGGGTAAAAACGACAAAAAATCGGTAAAAACGATAAAATGGTAAAAACGACAAAAAATCGGTAAAAACGACAAAATAACAAAAAATGACAAAAACGATGAAAAACGAAAAAAAATCGATTAAAAACGACAAAAATGATCAAAAAGCGACAAAAATGTATAAACGACAAAAAATACAAAAAAGGATAAAAACGACAAAAAAAACCAAAACACGACAAAAACGACATAAAATCGGTAAAAATGACAAAAAAAACCAAAATGCGGCAAAAAACGACAAAAAAACAACAAAAAAATCGGTTAAAAACGACAAAAAATGACAAAAAACCGGTTAAAAACGACAAAAATAAGCAAAAAAACGAAAAAATAATCGATAAAAACGACAAGAAGGACAAAAAATCGGTTAAAATGACAAAAATCGATTAAACTACAAAAAAATAACCAAAAGAGACAAAAACGACAAAAAAACGGTAAAAACGATTAAAAAAAATGACATAAAAATCAGTAAAAAATGATCAAAAAGTGACAAAAACGACAAAAACCGACTAAAAATCGGTAAAACAACAAAAAAGATACAAAAAACGACAAAAAATTGCTTAAAACGACAAAAAATGACAAAAAGCGACAAAAAGGACAAAAATTGGATAAAAATAACAAAAAATAATCAAAAAATGACAAAAAAGGGGTTAAAACGACAAAAAATCGCTTAGAACGACAAAAAATTGGTCAAAACGACAAAAAATGACAAAAAAGCGATAAAAACGACAAAAAAAAAAGAAAAAAAATTCAAAACTGATCAAAATTGATCAAAAAGAAAAAAAAAATTTAGACAATTATTTTTTGCCTGGGCAAAAAAAAAAATACCCACCTATTCTCAAGGGATAGAATTTCCATGTTTTGTGGGTAAACTATTTACCCGGGTATTTATAATTTTCGGAAATAATTTTTTGGCTTAATTGCACTTTGCTACCCTCAACTATTCCGTCTTTTCAACTTGATACCATAAACTTTTTTCGTAACAAATTGGTACCTCAACTATTATTTTTTTCAACTTGATACCTAATTTTTCAAAAATTCCGAAAATGCCCTTCCCTCTTCCTTCCCTCCACCCCCTTCCCCACTCCGGCCACCCCCCCTGCTAGCTCTGGCCACCCCACCCCCCCTGCTAGCTCCCCCCCCCCGCCCCCCCCCCTGCTACCTTCGGCCACCCCCTGCCCCGCCTCCAGTCCCGCCCTCCCTCCCCAGCCCCCCTCCTCCCGTGCTGCCGCGGCCTAGGGGAGAGACGGGGGCGGGCGGGCGGCCGGAGTGAGCAGGGGGGGGTGGGGGGCGAGGGGGGGGGGCGGAGCTAGCAGGGGGGGGGCGGCCGGAGTGAGCAGGGGGGGCGGCCGGAGCGTGCAGGGGGGGAGGGTTAGGGGTAGGGGTAGGGGCATTTTAGTCCAAAATAACATCTGGGTACCAAATTGTTACAAAAAATAGTTTAGGGTATAAAGTTGAAAAATGGTAATAGTTGAAGGTAGCAAAGTGCAATTAAGCCTAATTTTTTTATAAGCCAAACAAATGTGGTAATAGATTCCCATCTTAAATTTTTTCGAGAATAAAAAAAATACCGCGTACCAAACACCCCCAAAAGGATGACAGAAGAAGAGAGCCGTTCACTACTCGAACTAGAAGAGCAAGGACTGCCAGAAGTCCTTAAGGCCGTGGTTGCAGTGTCGGCTAACTTTGTGAATCTGTCGGAGGGCCTCCAGAATAAGTTGGATGGATTAATATTGGTGACCCTCATATCTGAATTTGTTGCGTTTCTTCCAGATGACCCACGTGATGGCGGCTGCAACGATCTGGTGGCCGTCCGACGCGGAGCCCCAAATGGCAAGAAGATCGTTGAAGCTCCCATCTGCCTGGTCTTGTTTGCAACGATGAGAGAGAGCAGTCCAAACCTTAGCAGGCAAGTCTCTAGAGTAAAAAAATGTGATCAACCGTTTTCGATTGTCTCATCGTGCAGTAGTGACACGCAGAAGCTAAACTGAAGCCAATGTTGTTGAGGGCGTCGTCAGTAGAGAGTTTCTTACAAAATGCATACCAAATCAAAAAAGATTATTTTTTGGGAATACAAGACTGTCAGAATGGGGCAATGATAGGGGAAGGCGCACCAATGCTGCGGGCAGCACTTCTGGCCGATGCTACCGAGAAGGAGCCGTCGGTCGATCTAGACCACTGCAGTGCGTCAGGTTCTGACCTGATCTTCAGCCCAGTATCGAGAAGCAGTTCCGCGGCCTCGTCCCCAGACCATTCACGAACCCTATCCCAGTTCCAATCGCCCGAGGGGTCCCACATATCCCTGATCAAACTGTTCGTAGGAGCTTCCGGGCACTACGCAAGCAGATCTTCCCCAGCCCAACATTCGAAGAATAGAGACAATTCGCCCGAACCTAGCCGAAGTCGGATAAAAGGTTCACCTAGACTCCAACCATGCAGGATGCGACACCATGAAGCGGAGGATCTGCAGTTAGAGTCCGCGTTAATCGGATGAGAATGCTTGAAATATCTGGCCTTCATGAACCGCGCCCAGATATTCCTGCTCACTCGAAGCTTCCACAACAACTTCATTGAGAAAGCATCCACGATATTCGACAGCCTGCAAAAATCCAGACCTCCCTCAGCGGTAGGTCTCGCCATGGTGTCCCAGCTAGCCCAATGGTGTTTGTCCTTGCCCTCGCAGTGACCCCAGAGAAATTTGGCGAAGAGGTTTTCAATGATAGTGAGAACCTTCTTGGGGAGGAGCAGGCGGCAAGGGTGCATATAGGGATGGAGGAGAGGACGTGCTGAATCAGAATCATCTTTGCGCCAGAAGATAAAGTTGCGTTGTGCCATCCCCCGAGTTTTTTTTAATGATTTTTTCTACGAGTCCTTCGAAGATGCCCGCGTTGGTTCTGCTGTACACCAACGGGCACCCCAGGTATAGGAAAGGAGGGTAGACAATAGAGAAGGAAGTGATGTTGGTAAGGGTGGAGGAGTGGTCCCTATTGGTGTTGTGGTGAACGTAGATGGTACTCTTGCTGGAGTTGACACGCTGCCCAGAGCATTTTACGTATCTCTGCAACGTGTTGTGGACTACTTCCACAGATCCGACATCATCAGAGGCGAATATGAGGATATCGTCTGCATACGCCAGATGCGTGATGATTGGGCAGCCGCTAGAGGTGTGACATTGCTGAAAATACGAGGAGTCCACCATTTTGTTCAGATTTCTGCTCAGGACTTCAGCGGCAATGATGAAGATGATGGACGATAAAGGGTCACCCCATTTGACACCGCGTCTAGATTTGAAAAAGCCAGCAGCTTGGCCGTTATTAACCATAGAGAACCAAGAATTACTGATCGATCTCCATATGATGTTGGTCCAGGTTTCCGAGAATCCGAAAGCCCTGAAAACCCAAATCATGAATTGTCAGTCCAACCTATCATACGCCTTCTCTCTCTCATATATATATATATATATATATATATATATATATATATATATATATATTTATTCTTTTTATATATATATATATATATATATATATATATATATATATATATATATATATATATATATATATGGAAAATGGGATATGAGCCATAGGCTCATACTCTTATATGAGCCATTCCATGTGACTTCCATGTGGACCAATAAAAATATAGTAACTTGAAAAAAAATTAATTACATAGATAGAAATAAAAGATCCCATAAAGATTTGATAAATAATAACTTATCATATCTTTACCTAGGAACTTACCAAATATGTTTACCTAGGAATTTAAATCGATAGAAATAAAAGATCCCATAATGTTAATGTTAAGATTAATGTTAATATTAATTTTAATGTTAATATTAATATTAATTTTAATGTTAATGTTAATATTATTGTTAATATTAATTTTAATTTTAATGTTAATAATAATGTTAATGTTAATAATAATGTTAATATTAATGTTAATGTTAATATTAATATTAATATTAATTTTAATATTAATTTTAATGTTAATATTAATGTTAATATTATTGTTAATATTAATTTTAATGTTAATATTAATGTTAATTTTAATATTAATTTTAATTTTAATTTCAATGTTAATATTAATATTAATATTAATATTAATATTAATTTTAATGTTAATTTTAATTTTAATTTGGAGGGACAAATGGTATTATTCCTATTTAAATTTTTTTGGTAAGTTTCTAAACAAAAATATGGTAAGTTATTATTTATCAAATATTTTATGAGATCTTTTATTTCCATCTATTTAAATTTTCTGTTCCAAGTCACTATATTTTATTGGTCCATATGGAAGCCACGTGGGATGGCTCATTTAAAAGTATGAGCCTATGGCTCATATTCCGTTTTCCCATATATATATATATATATATATATATATATATATATATATATATATATATATATATATATATGTTGGTGCTTTCTTTACATGGAGAGAGCTTGCTCTCAACATGCCTTGTAAAATTATAGTCCCACATCGAAAATGCACCATGAGTTATCTCAACATATATACTTGGTTGTGTTGTTGAGAGATGCACATGGGGTGGTGACCCTAAGGAGGGAACCATGTGGGTAATTTTACTAGGAGGTAAGAATAAGGCTCCAAGGATTAAGCATTAATGCTTTTGTCATTCTCTTGGATTAATTCCACTTGGAGCTAAGCCCCAACGGGGCTTAGCGACTCGGACTCGGACTCGGGCTCATGGGCTCATGAGGCGTAATGTGGCGTTTTGTTGGCGCACTTTGCACTTAGCACGTCAGCAGTCATGCGGCCATGCGGTCTTATGCGGCATGCGGCTCATATGCGACCTCATGCGGCACATGCGGCTCATGCGGCTCATGCGGCACATGCGGTCCATGCGGCTCATGCGGCTCATGCGGCACATGCGGTCCATGCGGCTCATGCGGTCCATGCGGTCCATGCGGCCATTAGGCTCATGCGGCCAGGCTGCTGCTGCTGCCGCATGGAGGGATCCGCTGACTGTGCAGATTACAAATCAGTTATGGAAAGGCTAAATCAATGCGATTAAATCAGATCCTATCTTTGTGGGATTTGAATTAATTCAGATCCTATCTTTGTGGGATTTGAATTAAATCTCGTTGCTATCTTTATGGGATTTGAATTAATTTCGTGGGATTTGAATTAAATCTCGTTGCTATCTTTTGGGATTTGATTCAATCTTTCCATAACTGAAGAGGCGGTTAGGGTTTCCACCCTCTCTCTATAAATACTCTCTTCTGGCCTCCTTTGTGACTACCACAAAAATTACAAGTAAGAAAAGGAGAAAGAGAGAGAGAGTTGTTGCCGCCATTGCAAGTCCATCAGAGGAGTCTGAACAGAGGTGACTTCGAGCGTTCCACAAGTTCTTCAACTTGCTGGTTCCTGGAAGCAGATCGTGTGGGGCGAATCTTGCTTTGAGCAACGGTGTTTTGACACCCCAGCATTGTTCTTCTTCTCATCTCTCTCTAGTTTCATTGTAACTCGTTCTGTCCTAATTGCAACACGTTTGCAAGGAAGAACGAGAGATCTTCTCTTCTCTTTTTCCCTCCTTCAGATTGTAATTTGGCTATTTGATTTATTGTACTATCGTAGATCTTGAGTTTGATCACTACAAAGTTTTTGTGTGACATCTCAGATCTCGATTGCATCTGTTTTTCATCTTTGATCAAGCCCCGGGACTAACAATCTCAAAGCAAGATCCGTATAGATGGAAAACATTAATGCTTCGCTCCTCCAATCAGACTTTTGCAAGTTGGAAAAGTTCGATGGAGAGCACTATCAAGTCTGGAAGAGAAAGGTATACCTAACTCTTCAACTGAAAGACGTTGATCATGTTCTGTTGGAAGAAGAACCCTCTGTTCCAGACATTGGATCTACTGCCGCCATCAATGCGGCTACCAAACTCCAGGCCAAGTGGAGAAGGAAAAATAGCATCTGCAGGCTTCTCATCTGGAATGCTATGGAGGACTCCCTGGCAGAATCCTACTCAAAGAAGGAACTTGCCAGAGACATATAGGAGTCTGTAGAAAATCTGTATGAAGAAGATAAGAACAGGAGCAAAATGTTTGTGGTTGAAAAATATCATAAATTGCTCTTTGAGGACGAAAAGTCCATGCTGCCACAGGTGAAGGAATTTTTGAATCTGCGTCAGAAACTGGAAGACGAAGAGATGCCCCTTCCCGACAAGTTTGTCGTCGGAGGGATCGTCTCAAAACTTCCTGCTGGATGGAGTACCTTCTATACAAGGATGCACAGAAAGAAGCTAGACATTAGCTTGGGAGATCTACTTCAAGAGATCCATGTTGAGGACGAGATGCGTTCTCAACAGAAGGTGGACACTCTGTCGAAACAGTTGGCTAAAGCCAATCTTGTGCAGACGAAAGATTCCAAGGGGAAGCAGGCGGCTTCTCATCCCAAGAAGAAGAACTTCGCTAATCTAAAAGTGAAGGGTCCTTCTTTCAAGCAACAGAAGACTAAGTCCCACGTGACTTGTTACAATTGTGGCAAGAAAGGCCACTACAAGAGTGAATGCAGATCTAAGCCTAAACAATCAGAGAAAGGTGAGCCTAATAAGGTTTTATTGGTTTCTAACGTTGTTGCTATGATCGGACAGGTCACAACTGTGGGGGTTGACTCTGACTGGTGGATAGACACTGGAGCGACTTGCCATGTCTGTTCAGGCAAGGAATGGTTCGTCACATACCAGCCGATATCTGAGAAGGTTGTCATGGCGAACCAGGCCCAAGCTGAAGTTCTGGGGATCGGGACCGTGGAACTGAAACTCACTTCTGGGAACACTCTGACGCTTCAAGGTGTGAAGCATGTTCCGGTGATTGCCAAGAACCTGATCTCTGGGAGCCTGCTCTGCAACGCAAGCTTGAGGATGCACATCAATGCTGGTCAGATGGTGATGTCCAAGAAAGGAACATACTTCGGGAAGGCTTATCAAACCGAAGGCATGTTTAAAATTCAGCTTGTTAACCAGTTTGAAGACATTAATACAGTTGCATTTTCTGATTATTCTCTTGAGTTGTGGCATAATAGACTAGGACATGTTCATTGTAAAAGAATTACCAAAATGTCTAGTCTAGGACTTATCTCCAAATGTGGGGGTAAGGTGGAGAAGTGTGAGGTGTGTGCTCAGACGAAGATCACAAGGAAACCCTTTCATCGGGTCAATCGAAGTACAGATCTTCTGGAGTTGGTGCACTCCGATATCTGTGACTTCAAACATTTCTCCACGAAGGCCGGAATGAAGTATTTCATAACCTTCATCGACGACTTCTCAAAATATGCGTTCGTCTACTTGCTCAAGTCTAAAGACGAAGCCTTCGAGAAGTTCAGAGAGTTCAGGGCCGAAGCTGAACGGCAGACTGGACAACAACTCAAGAGGTTAAGGAGTGATCGAGGTGGAAAGTACAGGTCTCATGAATTCGTATCGTTCTGCAGAGAACATGGAATCATATGCGAGACTACTGCTCCATATTCTCCTCAATCCAACGGAGTAGCGGAGAGGAAGAACAGAACGTTGACAGAAATGATGAACTCTATGCTGCTAACCGCGGGTCTTCCTAAATGCTACTGGAGAGAAGCTGTATTGACGGCCACTTTTATTCTAAATAGAGTGCCACATGCATCTTCGGACGTAACTCCTCATGAACTCTGGTTCAAAGTCAGACCTAACTTGAATGTCATTCGAGTGTGGGGGTGTCTGGCGTATGTGAAACTTCCAGATCTGAAGATTCAAAAGCTAGGGACAAGGACTACGAAGGCGATCTTCTTGGGGTATGCCGAGAAGAGTGATGCTCGGAGATTTCTTGATATTGAGTCAAATCATATCATCGAATCTCGCGATGCTGAATACTTTGAAGACAAGTTTGCAAAAGACAAAAACATTGTTCTTTCAGACATTTCAAAAAATGATGAAGGTGCAAATGAGACTGAAATCTCATATGAGCCAGTAGTCCAAGAAGAAGCTGTTGTTGAGGAAACAACTCCTGTACCAGAACTCGCAGAGCCGTCAACTAAGCGAGCGAGGAGACCGAAAGACTTCGGAGATGACTTTGTCACCTATCATGTGGAAGCAGATCCGCTTACCTATGATGAGGCGATGAAGACCAGAGATGCTATCTTCTGGAAGGAGACAGTGAATGACGAGTTTGACTCTATCACCTCCAATAACACATGGGTGTTGGTAGATCTACCTGAAGGAAAAAAGCCCATCGGATGTAAATGGATCTTTAAGAAGAAGATGAAGGCAGATGGAACTATTGACAAGTTCAAGGCCAGGCTGGTAGCCAAGGGATTTTCTCAGAAACAGGGGATAGACTACTTTGACACGTACGCTCCAGTAGCCCGGATGACCACCATCAGGATGTTAATCGCTCTAGCAGCTATACATAAGTTGGTGATACATCAGATGGATGTCAAGACCGCATTCCTGAATGGGGAGCTGACCGAAGAGATTTATATGCAACAGCCAGATGGATTTGTCGTCAAAGGCCTTGAAAACAAAGTCTGCAAGTTGGTGAAATCATTGTATGGTTTGAAGCAAGCTCCCAAGATGTGGCATGAGAAGTTTGACAAAGTTATTAAGTCAAACGGCTACAGAGTCAGCGAGACGGACAAATATGTTTACACAAAGTTCGCTGATGGAAGAGGAGTCATCGTTTGTCTGTACGTGGACGACATGCTAATCCTAGATACGGATATAGGCTGTGTCACAGAGACAAAGAAGTTCCTCTCAACCAAGTTCAGTATGAAGGACTTGGGGGATGCAGATGTCATCTTGGGCATAAAGATCATCCGGACAGACACTGGAGTAGCACTGTCACAATCTCACTACATTGAGAAGATGCTCACACGCTATGGGTATAAGGATCTTCCAGGGATCGATACGCCATACAGGTGTGATCAGAAGCTGAAGCCAAATTCAAGGAAAAGCGTCAAGCAGCTGGAGTATTCTAGCGTTATCGGAAGTTTGATGTACGCAACCACTGCCACAAGGCCTGACATAGCTTTCGCCGTGGGAATGCTGAGTCGGTTCACAAGCAACCCAGGGATTGAGCACTGAAAAGCTGTGAAGCGGGTGATGAGATATCTCAAGAAAACTCAGACATATGCACTGCACTACAACGGGTATCCGACAGTAGTGAAAGGCTTCAGTGATGCTAGCTGGTGTTCAGAGGTGGAAAGCGAGAGATCCACAGGTGGATGTCTTTTCCTTGGGTGGAGCTGTTATATCGTGGAAGTCGAAGAAGCAGACTATACTCTCTCGTTCCTCCATGGAATCTGAATTCCATGCACTTGAAACTGCAGCAGATGAAGCAGAATGGCTTCGGGAGCTCATGTATGATCTTCCAGTGGTTGGGGCTCAGATACCGGCGATACCGATATACTGTGACAACCAGGCGACTGCGGCGGTGGCATCAAATGACCTCTTCAACGGGAAGAAGAGGACTGTGCGGTTGAAGCACAGGGCAGTACACGATCTTATCAAAAGAGGTGTAATTGCAGTGGTTGATGTTCGGAGTCAGGAGAACCTGGCAGATCCGTTCACAAAGGGCCTCAAGCGCCCGTTGGTCGAGGACACAGCTTGTAAAATGGGCTTGAAGGCATTCTGATAGTGTGTCTTTGTAATCCTACCATAAAGTTTTATGCTATTAGTTCAAAGAGAAATCTACTAGGCATCTAACTTTTGGTTCAAAGGAGGCTCACTGACTGGGAAACTATCAGGTAACAGTGGGTACTTGTTCTCTGGAACATGGAAGGGATACGGACCCATAACCACTGTTGTCTACTATGTATTTTTCTGCGGAAAAACAGATCCTGTGGAAGGTTGGCTTAAACGCCTTAATGAGTTCTCAGGCAGAATGAATGCCTGGTGTGCTTTACAGGAAGCACGGTAGAGCAGCACTACAAGAAGTGAATCTCCATGCTACAGTGGGGTGACTCCACCATGAGGTTCCCAGGTAGGGGTAATGCCTCGGCTTTGCAAGCCAAGTCACAACGGCGTAGCACCGCAAATAGGCAGGTAGCCTAATGCTGTATGTCGTAATTAAAGAGTTGTAGACAGCACTACAAAGGGTAGGATGGTCCCATGTTACAGTGGCACGACACCACGATGAGGTACCCAGGTAGGGGTAAAGCCTCGGCATTGCAAGCTATGTCGTTGCGGCGTAACACCGCAAGGAAGCCTTAGGCTTCATGCTGGGTAGTTTGGCACTACAAAGAGGCTTGTGACCTCATGCTACAGTAGTATGATACTACGATGAGGTTCCCAGGTAGGGGTAATGCCTCGGCTTCAGGCCATGTCATAGCGGCGTAGCACCGCAAGGAAGCGCAAGGCTTCATGCCATATCTCTTTAATAAAGAACTCACCTATAGTGTATGGAAAGAGATATCAGGCCGTCTCTTGAGGGTAAACTTGTAGACGCCTAAAATTATACACTGAAATCAGGCTGGCACAGGGCCTTTAATGTGCAGCCAGAAGCACACGTAACTACACTTTGTGAGTGGGAAGAATTACAATTGTGGTGCAGAATTCAAGGCGTAGTCCATTCTTGTATCACATTGTTATTTAACCCATGCGGGAAGATTCAAGTCGTCAGCGACATCTATCCTAATACAAAATGGACAGTTACTGTGGGGAACGCTCAACCCTGGACACATATATATGTTGTGATATGTGGGGGATTGTTGGTGCTTTCTTTACATGGAGAGAGCTTGCTCTCAACATGCCTTGTAAAATTATAGTCCCACATCGAAAATGCACCATGAGTTATCTCAACATATATACTTAGTTGTGTTGTTGAGAGATGCACATGGGGTGGTGACCCTAAGGAGGGAACCATGTGGGTGATTTTACTAGGAGGTAAGAATACGGCTCCAAGGATTAAGCATTAATGCTTTTGTCATTCTCTTGGATTAATTCCACTTGGAGCTAAGCCCCAACGGGACTTAGCAACTCGGACTCGGGCTCATGGGCTCATGAGGCGTAATGTGGTATTTTGTTAGCGCACTTTGCACTTAGCACGTCAGCAGTCATGCGGTCTTTATGCGGCCATGCGGTCTTATGCGGCATGCGGCTCATATGCGACCTCATGCGGCTCATGCGGTACATGCGGTCCATGCGGCTCATGCGGCTCATGCGGCACATGCGGTCCATGCGGCTCATGCGGCTCATGCGGCACATGCGGTCCATGCGGTCCATGCGGCTCATGCGGTCCATGCGGCTCATGCGGTCCATGCGGCCATTAGGCTCATGCGGCCAGGCTGCTGCTGCTGTCGCATGGAGGGATCCGCTGACTGTGCAGATTACAAATCAGTTATGGAAAGGCTAAATCAATGCGATTAAATCAGATCCTATCTTTGTGGGATTTGAATTAATTCAGATCCTATCTTTGTGGGATTTGAATTAAATCTCGTTGCTATCTTTGTGGGATTTGAATTAATTTCGTGGAATTTGAATTAAATCTCGTTGCTATCTTTTGGGATTTGATTCAATCTTTCCATAACTGAAGAGGCGGTTAGGGTTTCCACCCTCTCTCTATAAATACTCTCTTCTGGCCTCCTTTGTGACTACCACAAAAATTACAAGTAAGAAAAGGAGAAAGAGAGAGAGAGTTGTTGCCGCCATTGCAAGTCCATCCGAGGAGTCTGAACAGAGGTGACTTCGAGCGTTCCACAAGTTCTTCAACTTGCTGGTTCCTGGAAGCAGATCGTGTGGGGCGAATCTTGCTTTGAGCAACGGTGTTTTGACACCCCAGCATTGTTCTTCTTCTCATCTATCTCTAGTTTCATTGTAACTCGTTCTGTCCCAATTGCAATACGTTTGCAAGGAAGAACGAGAGATCTTCTCTTCTCTTTTTCCCTCCTTCAGATTGTAATTTGGCTATTTGATTTATTGTACTATCGTAGATCTTGAGTTTGATCACTGCAAAGTTTTTGTGTGACATCTCAGATCTCGATTGCATCTGTTTTTCATCTTTGATCAAGCCCCGGGACTAACAATATATAAGGCTAAAGAGAAACATTGACGCGTCTTGCCAAAAGAGGGGACATGATGCAATTTGATCCGTTCATAGCACACCTTCCTTGACATATATTTTAAAAAACAAATACATTCTCACATAATCACTGATATAAACTTCAGCAGGGGGATCTCACTGATCTCGTGAATCCTGCTACTTAAATTTTAAAGGAATTTTATGGTAATTGATCGTTCTCCAGCTTCCCGCCTATCCAGACATATAATAAATGGTTGCCAACCAGTATTGACTTAACAGATGAGTAAAGATAATCAAATCAGCAATTTGCATGCATAGAATGTCCTTTACGTCTGGCGGAAAAAAACACAATCCTAAGAAACCAGATGGAATGCAAGAGCCATTAGCATGTGTTCCCATCGACATTGACTGATGTTGCGTAATGGGCCCTCATGATGGAAAAACCAGGCCTACACTTTTCCAAGAGACAACAATAAGAACAAAGCCTTTAGCCCCAAATTTTGGGTCAGTTATTTAAATCAATTTTTCATTCAGCTCAGTTGAGGACCATGTCCTCTGTAACATTAACGAAAACCATAACCTTCTTTACAGTCTAAATCCAAGTTCATTTAGGCCTACCACTATTTCTAGCACCTCCTTTAACTAACATCTTATCGCTCCTAACCGTTGCATCTATTTGTCTACGTTGCACATATCCAAAGACTACTTGTCTATGTTGCACATATCCAAAGACTCCAAGCCATATGTGATGATTTTCTCTCCTTTTAACCTCAATTGGCACAACCTCCAACTTCCAGGAAGATATTCATTTCTTATTATATATTTTCAACATGTTGATACTCATTTGTTAGAGTTACATTTTAGCCCAAAGATCTATTCCGTATATTGGGCTTAGGGTTTATATATCCTAGATGAAGCTAAGGCAACTGAACCATGACCTAGGAGGTACAGTTTACTTGTACCAGAAACACTCGACACCAGCTAACATGTCCAATGCTACTTGGAAGAACTTTACGCAAAATACTGCAATAAACCTACATATGAGATGTATGGGCATACGGTGAAAAGAGAAATAGTCTGAAGAGTATATAAGCACACCAGTTTTGTGCTCATTATCTTATATAAGGGTGTATGTATGTGTATGCAGAATCCTCATCTCGAGATGTGAATATGAGGGACCACGTTTCCAAATTGCATTCCGAAGTAGAACCAAAAGCATGCAACAGTAAATTATATATTTAAACAGTGAAATACAAGATTGATGAATGAATAAGAGAGTGTGCATTTGACTAACCTCATCAGTTTTAAGAGTTGGGAAGCAGGAAAACCATTTTCTGTCCACAGCTCAAGTTCCATTTTAATACCTTTACCACAATTCAAAGGAATCTTGTGCTCATTTATAGAGCTTGAATTTTGCTCTCCAGAAACTACGGGATGCAGTGAAGTGCCTGAGCATAACTGAATAAGATCACTTAGACTGCAAGAGCAGCGTTCCAGTGAGATATAAACAAAATCTATATCTTGCTCGACCCCGTACCATCTTACAATATTTGGATGCTGATCAGAAGCGATAGATTTTGAATCTCTTTCAAAGCCACATCGTGGTGAGCACGCAGAAGCCGTTTTACAGCAACCGAACGACCATCATAAAAAGATTTGTCAACATGTGTGCATGGCCATTAGCATTCTCTTTTTCAGGGGTAGAGAATTGCTCATAATTGCTCATATATATATATATATATATATATATATATATATATATATATATATATATATATAGAGCACACACACGCGCACACACACACACACACACACATATATATATATATATGTGTGTGTGTGTGTGCGCGTGTGTGTGTGCTCTCTCTCTCTCTCTCTCTCTCTCTCTCTATATATATATATATATAGCACACACACACACGCGCACACACACACACACACACACATATATATATATATATATATATATATATATATATATATATATATATATATATATATATCACAAACTTCCTTTTGTAAATAACTAGTTAAGTGTATATAACATGTTTTTCTAGTATTTGTACTAACAGTACATACCCAGAAATTAGGATTTTAAACCTAAGTTAATATATTAAATTTGTATTTCAATCCTCACAAGAATTAGCTACAAGGAATAATAAATTTGAAGAAAGGAAAAAAGGGCTTGCCATGCTTTTCTCTTGATTGGGGAAAATCAATACTTGATTTCCTAACTTCCTCACAAAGCCCTAATATAAAAATTTGGGAAAAAAAATTAGAAAACATTTTTATGCATATAAGAAATTTTAACCTAGGTTTGTAAATTAGAGAAAAATATATGGAAGAAATTTTACCCAAAAGAAAAGACCACACAAGAGTGGTGGTGATGTTGTTGCCAGGAGGTTAAGGCCGGTCGATTGATCGCGGTCGCCGGTGGTCAGAGTAGCAACCAGTGTTGGAGATGGGTGAGGTTGGTGTTGGTGGTGTTGATGATAATGGAGTGGTAGTAGGTTTTAGAGAAGGGGGAGAGAAAATTGAAGAAGAAGAAAAAGATGATGATGATGTAGGCGATGGTGGTGGTAGTGGTGGTGGTTGGAGTCCCGATCGGAAGTGTACAGGAAAGGGGGGTTCGTTTGGAAACAATAGGAAGAAGAAGGAAACAAAGACATTCTCTATGGTTTTTTCTAGGGCACCAACATTTTTGCAAGGGGGCAACCCTTACTTGGGGACAGCCCAAGGAGGTGGAGATTTTGCTAGGGGGCACCCACATTTGGTGTCACGACCCGCACCCTAGAGTTAGGGCACGAGAACGTAACTACGTCCAACCTACGCCGCAGTGTCGGCGGTAGAACGCTGTCCTAGGTCTCAATGCATCTAACAGTATAAGACTAAACAGTTTATACTCCCCGAATGGGGGTGACATAGCAGATACAAATTCAATCACATCTAAGGTAGAGCATGATAAGGATAGATAAAACATGAAATCCAAAATAAATACAGGAGATAGAAATCTAAGTGTCTAAGATACATGAACCCAGAAGTACATCTCAAAACTAGGTTAAAGATACAGTAATCCACAAAGTAAATACAACTCCAGGCAAAATGAAATAACTACCTAAACAACCTCTAATGCGTCTTCCTAGGCTAGCAGGCACCTCCAGGCTATCTGTAAAATTTATCAACAGGTCCAGTCAGGACAGGAGCGAGCACAATACATCTCAACAGATCATAGCAGGTTAGAAAACATATAACATGCAGTAAAGTAAGATACAAGTACTGAAGAATGCAGTATGTAAACAGAGAGAGAACTGTAATAGAAATATCTACTATACATAGAGAACTAGCAGTGACTAGTGAGTCAGAGTACAATATGAACATGTAAATGGCCTGGGATGATTCTGATAAGACACTAAGGAATGATTCTGATAAGAAACTACTGGTGTATTATTCATATGTCCAAATTCTACCCCGTACCCCCAATCAATACACAAGGATCCAGCCAGGTTATGTTATGATACTATGTACAGACCCCGAAGGTGATAGACCCCGAAGGTGATACATAGTAGACCCATAAATGGGATAAGGATTCCAGGATGACTCTGTGATCATAAGAGTATATGTCACAAGTGATCGAAGAATCAACGAAGCATAGTGATACGCCATGTAAGTGAAACGCACAAAACATAGAGTACCCGATGCTCCCTAAGGATAACATCTCAAGAAGGGATCCATATAGTACCAATCCGTGTGACCAACGTGACAGTACAAGTAAAGTAATCTACTGCAGGAAATAATTCTAAGCAGGATATGAAATGAACAGAGAATGTACTCGCCTGATATCTGAATGTCTAAGATAAAGATAATGTCCGAGGAGAGGTGTCTGGCTCCTAATTAGAACAGCACAGGTCACAACATGTCCAGAAGGGTAATATAAAGAACTACAATGCATTCTACATGAATCTAGGTCAAACTAGGCCAAAGTCAACCCTTGGTCAACTCTGGTCAACTGCACTAGTCAAACTAGGTCATGTCCTAATCCAGCAAGTCTTACTAGGCCTAACCAAGACTATCCTAGCAAGCACACATCAATACAAGGCTATACAAGCCAATATACACCCAACTCTATATAGCATGCAATTATTCAATACTCAAATAGGCAAGAATTCACATTGGATATACACTAGGTTATCTATTACTTTAAGCTATATATGTTTACACATATATACACATGCATATATTGGTATTCAACATTAGGTCTATAATCATGGCATTTCAAATGGTTATATAAACTTATATATTATAACACAATATGCTAACATATATATAATATACATACATAGCTAAGTTAACTGTATTCATAAATACTTATTTAAGAGGCTATGTGTGTGTATGTGAACATAGCAAAGGGGCAAGTGAGGGTTAAATGGGCATACATAGTGTATACATATCAAAGAGTGTCAAAGTGTAAGTGAACAAAGTGTCAAGTGTGATAGTGTCAACATAGTGTAAGGGGTACATGAGGTAATATAGGATTTGTGTTAACATAGAACATTACATCTCATTAACTTGTATATTGCATACATTACATCTATTATTATATTTCATTCATGCTTGCATTCATTCATCATTCATTTATTCTCTTGCACTACTATATGCACCATACATTACATACTATGGAACCTACATATTCATTACAAGCCATACTTATACATGCTTACATTAGATAGGATACTTACACCTCATACATTATTTATTTAACTATTTACTCATGCTTGCATTCTCTATTTAATTACATAATGTATATACATTAACATGGGTTAAAATCAAATAGAACATTATATTACACACAAGGGTGCACAAAATGCATATGCCGAATAGTAACTCCTACTAATAATCAATACTGTACCATCTCAGCATGAATTAAAATCTAGGATTAAAGTATGTTATAGATCTATGTGTTATCTTTCCGAAACTTCAAACGGATCGCGTTTTCGTTTTCGAAAACTCCCGGAATCGCGAAAACACCGAGAACGCGTTTGTCTTTCGTACAGCTGACACTCAAATAATTCTCCAGAAAGTTATAGAAAGAGTTAGGCCTATTAATACATGTTTTTGGAAATCTAACTTCAATACGCTTCTTTTAAAAAAAACGGAAGATTAAACCGAGCTTTGAGCTAGAAGTTATGATATTTCTAAGTTAGGGCTTAAATTAAAAACGTGGATAAAAATCATGACGGATTTAGATAGTTTGAGCCAAAAGAATACACAATATATATCCTAATTATCCACAACAATAATAGCAATAATAATATGAGGAACCACACTCACAAACTTGATTATATAATCATCATGAACCATTTATTACATATATAAATATAGATACACTCTCATTACAATATATATATATATATAAATCTATATATGTAACATGAACACATCCACAACACAAAGAACACTCCTATGACCTCCAAATGGACACAAAATGGACATAAATGGAGATACAACCATGGGGGTCATTCCTATGGGTTCAAAATAGACCTATATGCATGAGAAAATGAAAAGGAGAAGGAATTTATACCTCCCGGTAGATCGAATCGAAGAAAAACCTTCCCGGAGCGACACCGACACGTAGAGATTCCAAAAGGACACGAACGAGCTCCGAATCCTCCCAAACTTGGGTAGCTTCCTCCTTGGCTAGAATGGAGAAGGAAAGAAGAAGATTTGGTGGTAAAATGGAAGGATTTGGTGGAGAAATTGCTAGGGATTGCTCTCTAGGAATTTGGGGAAGAACAAGAGAGAGAAAAATAGATGGATAATGACAAATGAGAGGCTCAACCCTATCCTTATTGTGGCTGGCCATAAAGGTGGTTTTGTCCTATTAGAAAAAGTCCAAAAGCCCCCACTAACCTATTCTATGAGTATTAGGAAATGGCTAATTGGTTGGGGCTAAATTAGTCATTCTAAAGTCTCTAATCACACTAACCTTATCCATAATAATTAGTCTAACCTCTAACTAAAATATTTCTATCATGTGGACTAAAATTAATATCACGTGGGCCATGCCTAACTAGTGTGTGGGTCCCACTAGAGTCAAACTACCCCCGGGTCCCCGTTACAAGTCAGATTGAGATAAAATTCGAACCCGACTCAAATAATCCCAAAACAATATCATAAATAATAAAATAATATTAAAATAATTCAAAGAGGTCAAATGCAAAAATATCCTTAGGCCAAAAATGACATTAAAATATCATAATCACATGGTTAGGCTCTAGGTCAAACAGTCTCTAGGGTTTCACTAGCAAAACGTCAAAACCACGTGTCATTGATTTAAATAATTTTAAAATGATTTAAAATCACCAAAAATCATATCATGAATTAAATATCATTATTAAAATAATTATAAATATGAAATTTTAAAATTACCCTCATTTGGGAAACTGGGTGCTACATTTGGCTAGAGGGCAGCCCAACCCCCAAACCCTTCATTCCTTCCCATAACACATTCTACACTCTCTCTCCACCAAAAGAAAAAAAGAGAACTCTCCCTCTCCCTCTCCCAAAACCCTACTTTTTTCTCCTCCACCACTCCACTCCCAATTCCTCCACCAAGATTTCTTCAACAATATTCGTAGATTCGAAGAGATGACACGCAAGTCGAAGCAACCGGAATCTACGTACGTTCTTTCCTAATTTCTTCAAGAATTTTGTACACTTTATTCAAAACCCTAAAATATTTTTAATTCTCTAAATTTTTTTGATAAATTAGGTTTAGAATCTCTTTATGGTTCATGAAAGAAATTTTCGAACACGACAAACCCACTTTTTTTTTGAAAACCTAACCCTAGAAGACGACAAACGAGCATCTCATTTTGGCCGTTCGGTTGCAATAGTCGGATTTGAATACAGTAGGAGTGCCAGGACTGTGGCAGTCCTAATGTAAAGCTGGACTGTCACAATCCTGGCAGTCCTCTTATGAAAGAGGACTGCCAGGACTGTGGCAGTCCTGCTTTACATTAGGACTGCCACATGCCTAGCAGTCTGGCAGTCATAATGTAATGAGATATGGGGGTGAAAATTGGGGGGGAGAAGGGGGGAGGGTTGGTACTCTTTGTTGCTCATATGGAGGGGGGGGTGGGTAACTGCATGTTGCTCATATGCGGGGGGGGAGGGAAACTGTATGTCCTATACTCTCATGTTTGTAGACTTAATTCACTTATACTTTCATTTACAGCCTGAAAAGGTGAAAGAATTGGCCCAGACACTCCGGATAGGTTGCCAAAGTGACACTAGTGTCGCGGTCACCAACGAGCTTGATCGTATCGACGACGTGGTCGAGTTCCCCTTCATGAATAATAGGGAGTCTCGTTCAAAGGCCCGGCATGATATGTAGTTGGATGTGGAATGATCATTAGTTGGATGTAATCTAGATGTTTTTGTAAAGATATTTTTGTTGTTTGAAACTTGAAGGATATATTTGTTGTTTGAAAACTTAAGTTGTTGGGCACACTTTTGAAGGATATGTTGTTGACACTTATGCTATTTTTTTGAAGTTGGATATTTTGTCTGATATGTAGTTATGATTTATGTTGTTATTTATGTACTTATTGGATATGTAGTTGTTATTTACGTTTGAAAACTTAAGTTGTTGGCCAATTCCTGATATTCTTGATTTAGTATCAGGACTGCCAGCACCCTGGCAGTCCTACACTTATGTAGGACTGCCAGGGTCCTGGCAGTCCTAATTGAAATCCTCTGTGATGAGAGTTTCAAAATGAAACTCTCTATCACAGAGAGTTTCAAATAGGACTGCCAGTTTTTTTTTGCTATTCTAAAATTTATGAAATGTCCAAAAAACGAAAAAGTGCTAAAACGGAGGTCCAAACATCATTTTTTTGTGATTCTAAAATTTTTAAAGGCCGACAAAGAAAGAAATGGTTCATCTCTGGCTCCTCGAAGATACGCTCATTTTACAACAAACTGGGCCTCGTTTCGACCTCCCAGTCAAAAGTTATGGCCCTCCAAAGTTTCAACTGACCATAAAATACAGGAGAATGGCCATTCTTCGTGTTAGAACCACTACAACAAAAAACTCTTTTAATGACGGCTAAAAAGCGTCATTAATGACGAACCATGACGCTTTTTTTTCACAGTAACCGTTATGAAAACGGGTGTTATAAATGTTTTTTAAAAGCGTCATAAAATAACCATCATGAATAGATAATATGTATAGGCTCAATGCAGCACATTTATAACACTCATATTACTGAACTCATCACATTTATAACACTCAATACTGTACATTATATATTACTTTCCAAAAACTTCTCAATTCAATTTGAAAACAACAACTTTGAACTATATTCACAAGAAAATATCGAAATGTTATATCACCATCTTCATTACATTATCTCAAAATAGGGTATCCAAATACATATATTTACAACTAATACTTAAATGAATCCTCTAAACAAGTAACTACTTTGGCTTCAACTTGAGCACATCAAAACTGTCAACATCACGTGTAGCAAATCCCACCACTGCAATAATAGTTGCATCTTCATGTGCACCTGAGAAAGAAAATTAATACTAGTTAGCTATAATTCCACCATGCATCTATAACAAGTATTATCAACACATTAAGATAACACCAACTTAAAAATTTGAAAATAGAGAGAGCTTATTGAGCTAATCTTCAAAAACTTCAATGACTAAGGCATTAAAAAATGGTTCATGCTTTAAACCTCATCTTCTTAAATTTTAGTTTAACTAAAGGTAGAATTAGAACTACTAATTTTTTTTCTTAAGTTTGAACAATCAAATTTATTGGATACTTGACCACAAAAGAATTAATAATCACTACAGCTAAATTCTTTCCAGAAAAGATGTTAGCTTAGGAGAAAACTTACTAAATGTTCCAGAAGTCAAGCTACACATACTTAGAGAGAAGTAAAATACTTACCGGTAGAGCCATCTTCTTCAATGTACTCATTGCCAAAGAATGAAATGATTCATATTCAAGAAACTATTTCATACTATGACAGAAACTATTTACCAATCTGGAAGAAACCAAAATGCGTGCTAACACTTGTATCATATCAGAAAAAGCTTTATCTATTGATACCACATAAAAGTCCCAGTCTTCACCCAATTATAATATAATATGCAATTTCTTCTTTTACTCCATAATGCAAATATATCCATGTCCAAAATGAGAGAATTAGAAGAAAAAACTCTTAATTTTAATGCTTACCTCATGAACCCTTGGTCTATGGTATCTGAGCTCCAGTAATGATTCCTTCCTTTCTATCAGGACTCCAAGTTCCCCATGCACAAATACTTGAGCTGCACTCAAAAGGATACAAAATTCAGCTCAAAAGAAGTCATAGTCAACTAAGAGTTTTTGCTTTGATTCTATACTCATGCACAAATACTTGTATGTTATCCCACTTGAGGAGTCCAATATACCTAGATGCAGTAGCATTTACATGGTTAGCTTATCCATTCTACTATAGATAATGTAACATGAAAAAAATAAGTTATGACGAATTCACTTATCACGGTTAGCAGCCGCTTTATTCCTGACTGTATGTATTTTTTCTTTGTCATTTAGAAGTGCTACAATCGATTCAACCTTCTTTCTTACATTTAGAAGGTGTATTTTGACAGCTCTTATTATCATCAGTATCATTGATGTTCTTGTTCTCTATAGCTTCACATCTTAGAAATTTTGCCCTTTTTAATCCAAAATCAGCCATGTATAAAAGAAACCAATTCCTTAACCGCAGTATAAATGTAGTTGGATATGCGAAAATCATATATATTTTGGGTTCATCCAGGTTAGTGAAAGATTTGAATATAACTTCTAAGGAAATTTCCCAATCCACTGCCACATGCACGAAGAACGAACTTTTCAACATTGCACCTAAATATTTTGATTATGAATTTTTTTGCAGATAAAAAGTAATTTCAATTACCTAAAGTTGGATAACATAATGGCTGAGGCCATCAGTAGGGAAAGGGGAGGTCCTTTGTTCAAAATAAGGAGAGGAGAGAAGGGGGAGGGGGGTAGCGTACGGGTCCTCTAATGAAACCACTAGATAAAGAAGTATAATAGTCAACTTGCTGATATTCTTAATTAATAGAGAATACATTTTAGAAAGAAATATATCCATCGAGCTCTTATTTCTACTAAAAGATCGCATGCACAACTCGTGTTTAGAAGTTAGCTTAATTGAACTTGGAGGGAAAGGAAACAAATTAACTTAAGAAACGATACATCTTGCCACAAACCTGACACATGAAAAATATAGATCAACGCAGCTTTCAAGGAACTCTGTTTTCCTGCAGACAGCAGAAAATAGGGAACACATTCCTGCAGACAGCAGAAAAAATATAGATCAACCGCAAAATTGAAGTAGTTGAAGCAGGAGCTGCCGCTTCCCCACCCATTAACCGTGCAGCATAAGTTTTATGCATAAGAGCTTCCCCTTGCAGGTCGCCTGTCATATCTGTTGTCGATTCTACAAGCTCTGCCACTAAACTACCACCAAGGTGTGAAAGATTACAATTTTGCCTGGAGCAGCACATGTTCGGCGGAGGGCCCGAGCGGCCCCCTCCTGACGTGGGCCCACCGATACAACATCCTCGCCGGAGTTGCCTCGGCCCTCCACTACCTCCACAACGAGTACGACCAGATGGTGGTCCACAGGGACATCAAGTCCTCCAACGTGCTCCTCGACTCCAACTTCAACGCCAGGATGGGCGACTTCGGCCTCGCCCGGGCCGTCGACACCGACAAGACCTCCTACGCTTTTAATTTCTTCAAAATTAGGGTTAGGGTTTTAGAGTTGGGAGAAAAGAAGGAGAAGAAGAGGAGAGGAGGGTGTAAGAAAGAGGAACTGACCCATGAGGGCTTCGGATCCGAGGCCGGCGCCGGAACCGATGAAGCGGCGGAGGTTGCGGACCCACGACATCGACGACGCCGGAGGAAGGAGAGGGAGAGCGCGGAGAAGAGGACGAGCAGAACCCTAACGCTCCTCCTTCGCGTTCTTGTCGATCGCGTGCGCGACGGCCTCGAGCTTGTCCTGGAGGGCGACGAGGAGCGTGAGGCCCTCCTCGAAGATTTTGGATCTAGGGTTAGGGTTTTGGAGTTGGGGGAGAGGAGGGAGAATAAAGGAGGAGAAGGAGAAGACCAGAATGTTTTGGGGGAGAGGTAGGCTATAGCAAAATTTTTGCCAACAATTAAACTTAAAAAATATTACAAGTTTGCCACCGCTCTAAATTATTAATAATGCTTTATTTTATAAACGTTATAAAAAGCCCAGAATTAGCCTAAACCGTCATAGAAAAAAGGTATTTCGAACTTTGATGACGCTTCTTTATCAGCCGTCATGAAATCCACTTATCAAGTGTCATTAAAAGGATTTTTTGTTGTAGTGAACACGAAGAATGTTAATTTCGCATGAGGGTGGCCATTCTCCATGTTAGTAACACGGAGATTGGCATTCTCCGTCTTAATTTACACAGAGAATGCCCATTCTCTGTGTTAGTAACACGGAGAATGGCATTCTCCGTCTTAATTTAACAGAGAATGCCCATTCTTTATGCTAAATTACACGGAGAATGGTCATTCTCCATCTTAATTTACAAGTAGAATAACCATTCTCTGTGTAATTTAGCACGGAGAATGGTTATTCCAGTGTTAAAACGCAGGAGAATGGCCATTCTCAGTGTTAGAAACACAGAGAATGCCATTCTCCGTGTTAAATAACACGGAGAATGACATTCTCCGTGTTAATTTATACGAAGAATGGCCATTCCCAGTGTTAAAATACAGGAGAATATCCATTCTCCGTATTAGAAACACGAAGAATGTCATTCTCCGTGTTAATTTACACGGAGAATGACCATTCTTAGTGTTAAAACGTAGGAGAATGCCCATTATCCGTGTTAGAAACACAGAGAATAGCATTCTCCGTGTAATTTAGTACGGAGAATGACATTCTCTGTGCTAAATTACACGGAGAATGGCCATTCAAATGTTAAAACACAGGAGAATGGCTATTTATAAAACTCTATGATGAGAGTTTCAAACTGAATCTCATCACAGAGACTTACAAATAGGACTGCCACCCCCTGGCAGTCCAACATTCAATTAGGACTGCCAGGGTGCTGGCAGCCCTAATTGAAACTAGAAGTAACAACAAGTATCAATTAGGACTGCCAGCACCCTCGCAGTCCTAATTAAATGTAGGACTGCCAGGGGGTGGCAGTCCTGATTCTGGATCGGATACTTTAACAAATTGGTATATTTGGCCATACATACTTGTACACAGGTAAACACATATAACACATATAGCACACAAGTAAACACATATAACACAGATAGCACACATGTAAACACATATAATACATATAGCACACATGTAGACACATATAACACATATAACACACAGGTAAACACATATAACATACTAAACTTCATATTTCACTATATACAAAAGTCATACTCCTTATAGGTAAGTCCAATACGCAAAATTTACTGTATACAAAATTTACTCCATATAGATTAGTGGACTTCATATTTCACTGTATACAAAAGTGGTCCTCCATATACAAAATGTCAAACTATAAATATATCCATACTCAGTCGATTTAGACATCGTAGTGGTCAGCAGGTAAGTCTCTTGGCTCCTCAAACTTTAACATCTTCTTACAATGGTTGATCTGATCAACGAAAGGTGTGGTCCAAGCGATGGCTTCGACCGGTGCTCTTTTGTACCAAACTGTTGAAGATGGAGGAATCGGAGAATGAGCAATCATCTTTAGTATAACGAAGTGATCCCCGATTAGACCTATAGTACATAGGTTAGAATGTTCGTGGTCCGTCGGAGGAGCGCACATCGGAAAGAATATATTGCTAATACCAAGCGAGATAAGTACAACAGGTATCATGTACCTATTAGAAAATAAATAGCCAACAGATGGAACTGACATGTAGTGGTTTTTCCCGGTAACACTGTCAGTGCAAGGGATACTTAACAACAAACTTGCAACTGTTTCTTCGTTTAGGATGCGAGAGTAGAATGGAAGACGAGTCTCTAACTCCTCGTACAGCTTCTGTCTCACCCGTCTCCATCCGTCTGTCATCATAACCAAGATGTCTTGCAAGCACATGAAATCTGTAATGGCCATCACCGGGGACATCGATAATAGACCAAATGTAACTGCGAA
Organism: Iris pallida; assembly: GCA_029216955.1. Lineage (NCBI taxonomy): Eukaryota > Viridiplantae > Streptophyta > Magnoliopsida > Asparagales > Iridaceae > Iris > Iris pallida. The sequence continues at coordinate 10,282,117 of JANAVB010013999.1, forward strand.
GCTCAGGTTGAAATTTATTAATATACAAACTCGGCGTTTGGCTTGCAACGGTATCTTCTCTTGTTTTTCTGTCCAACTTCTCGATACCAATGTACCGCACCTTCGCTTGATTCAAAATAAGGATTGGTCCAGAATAAATGGGCTACATTGACTGTAATTGGAGCAGGTACCGCAAAATCGAAAGATCTCAAGTCCTACAATAGAACATAAAAGTTAATACAATTAGACAACATCATAAAGCTAATAGGTTTTATATATTAGGACTGCCAGAGAGTTGGCTGTCCTTCACATATGTAGGACTGTCAGGGGCCTGGCAGTCCTACATATGTGAAGGACTGCCACCTCTCTGGCAGTCCTAATCTATGATCGGGACTGCCAAAGAGGTGACAGTCCTCTGTATCACAACTCAATTTTTCACCCGATGAAAAGTTAAAATTTAGTTACCAAGAGGGCTTCCGATGCATCAAAGTATTCTTCGGACATGGCGGAAAGAGAGTATACAACATTTGATGATCCCGGTTGTTCCATGTCAATATTTTTCTACATTAAACACATAATTCAACTTTTATATGTGAAATTCATGTTTAAAACATTAAACAAATATTAATTCAATGACTTACCAATAAATAGGAGAAGTCCTTGACACTATTACTAAATATTTCACCAACAATCTTTCTAAAATTTAGGTTGGGAAATTTTTTTGGCTAGGTTTTGTTCTAACCTAAAATGGAGAGTAAGAGAAGAAAAGAGTTGAGGGAGAGAAGAAAAGTGTAGAGGAAGGAAAGAGAAAAAAAGAAAAAGTTGGCTTTTATACCAAAACTTGGGCTGCCCCCAAGTAAAAAAAAGTCATGGCAAACTTGTAATTTTTTTAAACTATTTTGGGCTGCTCCCAAGTAAAAAGGGTGGTGCCCTTAGAAAAAACTTCTCTATTCACTACCTAAATAATATATGATATATTAACAATATATTGGAAATATCCTAAGACATCATAATTGCTATTTTGGTTCACATTTACACCAGTTTTGGTGGATGTACTGTTTAGGATATTTTTATTTTGACTTGGCCGCTTTTCTCACAGATCAAGTGATTATACACATGTGTGCATGCTAAATTTGGAACGGTATAAAAGCATATCTAAATAAAATATTTTTTAATTAAAATAAAATATATTAGGAATATTTTTATGATCCAGAACGCTTTTATTCCGTTCCAAAACCTAGGTATAGAAAATAAGCGTTCTAGATTGAAAAATGCCTAATATTCCTAATTTGCTATTTTGGTATAGTGCGACATTCTTGAGCAGCTTGACGATAGTCTTGTTGAATGCTTCGACTAGTCTGTTCGCTGCAAGATAGTAAGCCATTGATGCCACATTTTGTATTCGATTCTTATCGTAGAACCGATGGAATGCATGGCTCACGAACTGAGGACGTTGTCGTGGACAATCTTTCTGGGAACCCCGAAGCGGTATATGACGTGATGCTTGACAAAGCTGATCACGTTCGAGGTTTTCACCTCGGCCAGAGGTACTGCTTTCGTCCACTTAGAAAAGTAGTCGGTGATGGCGAGTATGAACCGATATCCTTTGGAGGATGGTGGACTGATTGACCCGATAATATCCATTTCCCATATATCAAATGGCTAGACGGCCACTGTTCTCTGAAGGTCGGTAGATGAAGTCAGCATGCAACTGACATATCCGACACTTCTTTGCATAATCAACGGCCTCTACCATCATAGTAGGCCAGTAGTAGCCCATGCGACGTAGTCGGTCCTGTAACTTAGGACTAGGATAATGGGCTCTACAGGTGCCATCATGTGCCTCTCGGAGTGCCTCTTGTGCGTCTGTCTTATATAAACATCACAGAAGAAGCTCGTCGTATGAACGACGATACAGCATTTTGGTAGCTGTGTCGTAGAAGAACCGGAGAGAGCGTCTCTTGACAGAAGTAGCTTCCTTCGGGTCTTCAGGTAGGATTTCATAGACTGAGTAGTATATAAACAGGAATCGTCAGTCTCGAATGTCAACATTAGTGTCTTTTTGTTCTGAGTAACTCAGACACGTATGTAGATTGTTCTTTGGGCAAAATAGCTCTCGCTCTATTACAGTAACAGTATATTGGGTTCCAATAGGAGCTGCCAGAGAAGCGATAGGGATAGCGAGTGCATCGGCCTCCAAGTTTGCAGTCGAGGTACATGTTCTATAAAGAAGCATGTGAAGGTAGAAATGTTATCGATTGCTGCCTGGTGGTAAGGAACCAGATCTTTATGACGGACCTCGTATTATTCTCGAACCTAGTTAATGATCAGTTTTGAGTTGCCATGGGCATCGATGCAGTCAACCCCCAACTGTTTAGCGAGCTGGAGTCTGTCACGACCCGTACCCAGTATAAGGGCATGAAAAGTGGGTACGTTCATCCTACGCCGCAGTGTCGACGGTAAAATGCTGTTCTAGGTCACAATATCTAACATAATATGGAATATGCTCCGAAAGAAGAAAAATATATAAAGTACAACTCAATCACATATCTAAGATGGAATAGAATATAAGATAATCTCAACAGAGAGTCACAAATATGAATAATAAGTCTCGGTGTAAACCACACCATAAACACTATCACAGTACAATCTTAATGCCTCAATAAACTAGATAATAAGATAAATCTGAACTAAACTAATGGCAAGTCCTAAGTTACTGCTAGATCCTTCTGAGGGTCTAGGTCACCTGTGTCAGCTAGGCCTGCTCCATAGTAAGTATCGCAGCATTCCTCATTATCTGTAATATTTTTAACAGCCCAGTCAGGACAGGAATGAATACATATCTCTCACACAGTTCATAACATAAAAGAAAATATGAAACAAACTATAGAATAATATACATAAAACGCTGTAAAAAAATAGTAAAGAGACTGTAAAAGATAACATGGTATAATGGAAATAGATAGACATGATATAGATTAGAGAACTGAACTAACTACGTGATTTAGAGCACATTTTGGTTATATGAACTGGCTTAGGTTGTACATTACTTAAATCTAGTTTGGAGTTGCACATGATAATGGTGTAGATCATATAACCAAATAAATACTTTCCCTGCCCCAATCAGTACACAAGGATCGGTCCAGGTTATGTTATTGCACATGAAAAGTAGTGTCTCACATGAAAGATCAGTCCATATGAAACAACTAATTTTATACATGAAAAGCTCGCATGATCATGAGTGTACAAGAATGTCGCATTAGTTGCACATGTATAATACGAATACAAGGACTAGACGATGCACACGATAAAGTACATGAGCACAATATACCCGATGCATCCGAGGGGATAACATCGCATAAAAAGATCCATATAGTACTAATCCGTGATAACATCGTGACAACATCAAGTAAACTAGTCTATAACAAGTGAATATGTCCAAACAAGTATGAAACGGTCAGAGAATGTACTCGTCTGATAATCCAAGCTGTTGATGAGGAAGTGTAATTGAACTGGAGTGATGTAATCCTATTTAAAATAACCATAAGTCACAACATGGTCTACAATATCATAAGAAAGGTCTACAATACAATTCTACATGATTCTAGGTCCTTCTAGGTCAAAGTCAACCGTTGGTCAACTCTGGTCAACCCTGGTCAACTATGGTCAAACCTGGTCAACTATAAGTCAACTAGTCTATTTACTTATTTTTAGGTCAAACACAAGTTATCAAGTCATTCTAATTCCGTTTGAGTCGATTTGGATCAAGTTTGACTCAAAGTTGACTTTTGTCAACTTGGTCAACTTGCTAGTCAACTCAACTAATCTAGGCTCATTGGGTCAATCCTAAACTGACTCATTACGGTAGGACCGTTGAGAACCTCTAAATGGGAGGTGAATAGAGTGAGTGCGAATGCAGGAAAAATAATCACCAATTTAAAAATTATAAATAGATAACTATGACAGAAAGTAAGAGGCAGTAAATAAATATAGCAAGAGATAAAGAGGTCAAACTCAGTGACACAACGATGTATACTGGTATCCCTCTGAGAGGACTAATCTAATCGAGATTACTCTTGCTCGATGTTAATCTACTAAGGTACAAGCTAATTGAGAGCTTGCAGTCTCTTACAACGCCGTACTTGGTGACAAGTGCACGATCAACTTCACAACACCGTACTTGGTGACGAGCGCACGACCAACTCCACAACAGAGATAATCTCTGTACTTTGAGCAACCTCTTTATAACTCTTGAGAACCAAAAGACTCTAGATCGAAATAGATATTACTTGCTTTTGGCTAAGAGGAGTGTAGGTGTGATATGTTTGATCGGGTGAAAACACTTATTGAATAGAGAAGAGAAGATGAAGAATGAATGAGTGATTTGGAATAAAAATTCTCTTCTATTTATAGGACTTTTCTAGGACCGAACTCGAGCAAAGTTCTGATGCAAAGATTTCGTATAGGAACGTTGTATGCAGATTTGGAGGCAACAAATATTTGAATTTAAACAGATCGAACTCGGGCAGATTTCAGACCGAACTCGGTTTGAGTTCTGTCTAAGAAAAAGGTTAAACATTTGTAAAAAGTTGTTGTAGAATGGAATAGAACTTTTTGGTAGATGGAATAAGGATAGGTAGGCTGTATAGAAAAGTGGACTAAGATTAACCTAAGCCAGTATTACCCAGTCGATCTTACAATTTATATCATAGACTCAATAAACATAAAATACAAAATAAATTATAAAATGACTCGGACTAGATTCCAATGAAAGTAAGCTTCAGACTGATGATTTATGTGCTTGATGACGCAGTAGTACGCTTGTTGATATTGATTTCACAAGTCCTGAAATGATTAACAGCAGTTCGTATATTTTGTGTATTGACTTAAGTTCATGTCGATTATTAAAATCGGGTGTGACCATGAAATGGGCCAACAATCTCCCCCATTTTGATAATTGACAAACTTGAGTCTATACCAAAATATATCTAAAATAGAACAAATAAAATTACCTAAAAAAATTGGTTTTGGTAGTCTTTCTTTGATTGTTGATTTTGGTATTGTGCTCTTTCTTTCCCTTTGTCAATAACAAATATGGTTTTGGCTCCCCCGTAATATGTGAAGCCAACAATGTTCATCAAACAGACAAAGTAAAACTAGAGAGATAACCAAATAACAACAGTTCCACAAAGTGCATAAAAGAAATAACTAGTATTGAAAATACTGAAAATGTCATGCATAAAATAGAAAGATACAACCATCATCATCATCACAAAGTGCTAATAAATGTCTAACTATGAAGTTTAGACATAAAAAAAATTACATCATAGATCATCATCTATTAGCCCTATCCACAATTCATTAGCTCAAGTCCGTATCACATCGGAGTGTCATCACCGCTAGGAGCATTCGAAGGAAAATATGCAGCAGTAGGATCGAAGTAAGGGAATGTCATCTCATCTTCGAACCTGGGTCTAGGGAAGCTGGGGTGAGAAAGTATGGTCACTGGATGTGATGGATCATGGGAGAGACTCCAGTGAAGATCAGCAATGCTGTTCTGCAACACCTGAGCCTGGGTGATATGGCGGAACTTTGAGTCAAGATAGCTCTGATGACGTTGCGCAGAGAGGGCAACAAAATCATCAAAACGTTGATAAAAGCCAGGGTCAAAACCCGAAGCAGGGGCTGGAGCAGCAGTATCCGGAGGAGGAGCCTCGGGGTCAGTATCTGGAACAGGCTCAGCACCAGGAGGCAGAGAAAGAGTAGGGTATAACCTAGACCTACTAAGCTCTATGGTTTAGAGGAATAAGAACAGGTTTGAAGATCGATTTCAAACCTTCGAAAGATATAGGCCAAATGCATATGATAGACGAGGTTGCATCCTGCATTTCTGCAGTTCAGCATCCAAGCCATCATGGTCTTGGGAACAGAAAATGGAATGCCAAAGTGAATGTGATACATGGCGGACAATTCCAATAAGGTAATCTCATCAGAGGATCCCTTTTTCGGAAGAAGAACAGAGAATACAAACCGATGAAGTTCATAGAAGTTTTGGTTGAGATTTTTGGAGTAGACTCTTCTCGGAACAGGTTTGGGATGTCACAAAAGTTCTTTGAAGGAATCGAGAGTGACACCTTCACGGAATTGGATATGATGGATATCTACTAAGGCTTCACCTATATCAGGAACATGGAAGTATTCACTAATGTCGGTGGCGCTGAATTCTAGTTCTTGCCCAGCAACGCAAGAATAAAAATTTACGTTAGGTTTTATTTGCAGGTTACAGTAAAACATACGGACAACGTTATCATAGATATTCTCATCTACTTCAAAAAAGTTACGAAAGCCGAGACGGTCGAATATAGGAGCATATTCAGAAAATATAGTAAAGTTTACACATGCTCCAACACAAATTCTACGACCAGAAAAGGAGTCAAACCAAGGGTCCAAAAATTCCTTATCAGGAAAGAGACCAGAATCAAAATCATCGAATCCTATGGGTCTAGTTGGGCTAAAAACATTTGTGGGAACATAGTCAGAAGAGGAAGATCCTGCATGTGAGGAATCAACCTTTCTCTTCTGGTTCTTGGGTGACATATATGAGAGGAAGGGGATAATGGAGTAACTTAGAAAGGAGGAAGAAGATGGAGAAGAACAACCCACTTAAACTCCTGAGAAGCTTGAAAGGAAGGAGGAGGAAGAACTCTTGGGAGTAATGGAGGCTTTTTCTCGGTTTGGTGATGAGAAAAAGTGAAAGGAAGAAGGGGTTTAAATAGGGCTAGGGTCGGCTATTCGATTATGGAATATTTGTTTAAAATTTGAATTTATGACTGTTGACTTCTTCATTTAATAAATTTTATTACTTTGGTTAGCTGTAGGGGTCAGATCCCAGCTAGCGGTAGTCCGAAGACTAGTGCACCGTATCGCATCAGGCTATTTACACCTGTATGATAGAAGGACCCTTTCGGCTTGTACCTAAAATAATTTCCGTTAAATAAATTACGAAGTTTCGAGTCATAAAAATAAATTTAATAAATATACTACACTATGAATCTGAAAATTCAAGTATGCCGAGCTCTCGTCTCATAATGTTAAAACGGTCTTCAGCCAGTGGCTTTGTGAAAATGTCTGCTAGTTGATGATCTATGTCAATAAACTCTAGGCAGATATCCTCGTGTTGTTGGTGATCACGTAAAAAATGATGACGAATCTCAATGTGTTTTGTGCGTGAGTGACATATAGGGTTCTTAGTCAGATTAATAGTGCTAGTGTTATCACAAAAAATAGGAATCTTAGTGTAGTACAAATTGTAGTCTTCTAGGGTTTGCTTCATGATCCACAAGATTTGAGCACAGCAACGTCCTGCGACGATATACTCAACCTCAGTAGTTGATAATGCTACAAAATTTTGTTTCTTGCTAAACCATGAGACTAAGTCCTTTCCTAGGAAATGATACGTACTGCTGGTACTTTTACGGTCTACTTTGCATCCTACAAAATTCGCATCCGAGTAACCTATCAGGTCAAAGGATTTGGTTTTAGGATACTACAACAAGTAGGGCATACAATAGCAGTTTATCTATAGCGTTCAAGCCTCCCTGCTATAATCAATAGCATTCCTTCCGCAGTACTATTAAAATAGAATACAATAGCAGTTTATCTATAGCGTTCGAGCCTCCCTGCTATTATAATATAATCATCCATAGCGTTCATATTGAAGTGCTATTAAACGTTCATACAATAGCAGTTTATCTATAGCGTTGAAGCATCCCTGCTATTAGAATGTCATTATCAATAGCATTCATTATGCAGTGCTGTTAACAGAACATTATATAGCGTGTTATGAATGCTGTTAATGGTATAGTTTTTTCTGAACGTTGCTATGCCCGTATGTCTAGGGGTGAGCATTATTCAATTTTTGGACCGAAATCTGAACCGAACCTAATCGAATAAGAGATTCGGTTCGGTTTTAAGAAAATTTGGTTCGGTTTTGGTTTCGGTTTCGAAAATACTAAAATTTCTTATTCGGTTTCGGTTTCGATTTTGGGGTTCGGTTTTGGTTTAATCCCACTAACCTTTCAGAAATTTTATTTAAAATTCCTCTCCCTGGTAAACCGAATAAGAAAATTTAGTAATATATATACGAAATATATCTTTGTATATTTAGTTAATATCACTACGCAAAAATACGTAATTTGTAACACATTTTTTCTATAATTAGTAACGGTTATTACCGTGACACACTTGTAACGGTAATAGGTGTTAAAATAATTAATTTATCGTTACTAAAATTTTAGTTTTATATTTTTGTTATTTTTATAATGTTTGTAACAGTGAAAACTGTGACAAAGTAATGCGACATCGAAAGGAATGAAAAATTTGCCGACTCTTCCCGCAATGATTTTTGTTTTTCCTCTCATTCTCTCACTTTGACCATCCTCTACCTCTCTCCCCTTTTCATTTTCATTTTCCCTCTTCTTCTCCTCTCTCTCTCTCTCTCGAGTTTTCTCCGGTCCTCTCTCTCGTCTTCTCTCGAGATTACTCCAGGCTGAAAGTTCTGCTTATTTTCCAAATTCCTCTTACTTTCAGGTAGATTCTAAAATACTTTTCTTCTCTTTCGTATGAGATTTAATTTTCCAATTTCTCTTTATACTAGGTTTTTCTAATTTATGAAGAGTTTCTTCTTTAATTTGCTTGCTATATGAGATCTAATTTCAAAGTATTATTGAAGAATTTCAAATGTTTAGGGTTTTGTAAAATTTTATATTTGGGCATGTGATCGTTTAATATTTATTTGAGGAGGAGGAGGAGGTGTTCGAGACGTCGAGGTCGCAACCATGATCCCATCGATGGGGAAGGAGGTGGGGGCGGGGGCACTTCGGGCACACCAGCTCTGCCAGAGTCAAGAAGGGGGACCTCAAGGGCCAGGTCGTCGCCGCCAAGACCATCCCCAAGGCCAAGGTCGTCGCCGTCAAGACCACCCCGTGTTGCTTATCGCCACCCCAAGCCAAGGTCCTTAAAGTCAAATTATCGTCCAATCATCCAGCTTGGTCGTGCCAGTCCCCGCACGACGTCTCCTAGTCCATTTTGTAATGCTTCCCTGCCCATCACCGCCTACGCCGCCTCCCTTGTCTTCTTTCTCATCCTCCTCAAAAAGATCCTCCATCTCACTTACAACACCTCCGTAGTCCCCCGCCTCGAAGTCCCTGTATACGATTGGTGGTCGAACTCCTTCTACGGTCCACTGCCATGTATTATTTTTTTTAGTAAAGTACACTTTTTTTTGGTGATTATCAAGTGTTTGTTAAATTGCCACAATAAGAAATATGGATAATATGCCTCGAATTCTCATCATTTTTCTTTGGAACAAAAGAGGCAATCCCTTTGGTACTGTTGTATGCTAGGCATATGGATTAGCAGGAGGTAGATACATCAAGCTTTGCTATCTCGCAGGCTCGTTAGACAGACGGAGACACCAAACTGAACAAGGAGATTTTGAAACAAATGGTACTCGACCTTTAAAACTCTATCAAAGTTTTTTATTTTATTTTATTTGAAGGGTTCGAAAACAACAGATTTTGTACTCGATCTTCGAAACCCATAGACAATTATATCTTGATGATTAGGCTGCACATGTTGTTTCAGTTTTTTCTGATAATGTGCAGCTAGCAGCTCCTGTTTTATGATTTTCTAATCTATTAGGCATCTCATAGATCCAACATAGCTTGTTTCTAGACTCTTTGGCTGTCATCATGGACTTGATGGACATTATCGCTTTTATATTTCTAAGAGATGACCGTAAAAAAAAAACTAAAAACAAATTGGCTACTTCTTACGAAGCTATTGTGAGAAATATAGTCATGGTTTAGCTCACATGAATGCTTCCTTCTTGATGTGGAAGTTTTCTTTAGAGTTTAGACTATTGGGACTTCAGTAAAACCAGCCAACTACTAGACCATCCTTTGTTTGCATGTTACACTCACTAGGATATCCACAATTTGTTCCGTTCACTGTTCATAGAAATTTTCATAATCTTTTATCAGACCTTTCACCTGTTCTACTTTACACTAAAAAAGAAAAAAAAAGCTCTTTATAAGTTAATTAAATAGTAGAGTCTAGCTATATATTTGCATTTTTATGCTTTATGTTCATGTACCATTATTGGCACCTTGGTTTATGGATCACCTGTTATATATCAGTGTATCTAGCACTATGAAAAATATATTTAGTTTTCATCTCTTTTGGTTTATATTTGATTGACCCTTTTTAGAGTTGTTGGTAGTCTTTACCTCTTTTAGTCAACCTTCAATAAGATGGTTAAGTTTTGTAATTAGTATTGTATTATTTCAACATCCTTACTATAACAAAAATATTCTCTTGTTGCCTCCCAAAGCAATTTAAACAGTTGACAAATATAGTCATGTAATGTCAATCCTAGGCATGATTGATGGTTCTGAAAGCACGCTTCAACTGTATGCATTGTTCATGGCTAAAGACATTGGTTTAAGCTTAATTTTATAGTTTGTTCCTCTATTTCCCTTAACCTACAGAGAGTTGTTGCCTTCTTTCGTAGTCCTTGAGACACTGTCCTTTCTTTTACAACTACAGAGAGGAGCAATTGTCATCTTATTAAGTAAATTATATGTGAGTTAACCACTATGTTGCCTATGTTTCTTATATGACTTAAATTCCAAATCTTGGTAGGTGAAGGAGCATAAAGAATATAGAGACAACCTTTTCTTCACCTTTTCTGAAGAAAATACCAGTTAAAGCTTGGCAGTAATGAAATTATGGATACAATAACATGAGGCAAATGCTTCTTTCCCTAGATACTCTACTGTAAAGATTATAGAGGTAATTCTTTTTTCTTCCTATGTTGAAGCACTGCGTGCTTCATTTTATACATAACATTTCTTCAATTATGGCAAGTTGGGTAAGTTTGGTCCCAAGTGCAAATAAAAAAAGGGATATCACCAATGTTAACTCATTTGATTGAATGGGCTTTGGTGGAAACTCTAATTGTTCACTAGCAAACTCATCTCAGTAGCTCCAAATTGATTTGGCAACCATCTGCATGAAATAAATGTTAAGGTTCTCCTATGAGAGATATTTGTCTTTGTTGGCTTCACATAGGGTGAAAACTATTTGTAGAAATAATGAAGCTCTCAGTTGGTCCTCCTATAAATTTTTTTAACTTTTTTGCCCAAGGTAGGTTCTCAACCATCAATATACAACCCCTTTGCCACTTTGGCTGATTTGTTATATTTCTCTTAGATTTTTTGTGTTCATTCTACTTATAGTTTAACCATTTCTATAGAATAGAACTAATGATTCTTTCTTATTACTGACAATTGGTTAAGAAACTGAATATTTTATAGAAATTTCTTAGTATATATTAGAACTTGGACATGATTCTTCTAGTTGAGTAGGTTTGATGGTTTCTGGAGCTAAATCTGGTTCCTTTTATTGTTTCCAGCTTCTTCTAATGTTTCTAGAAGAAATTTGCTTTCTTATGGAGGTATTGGAGATAGAATTGGTTCTCTTCTCATATTTCCTTGGTATCTTCCAAATTTTCCTTTGGTTTCAACTTTTCTACATATTCCCCCTCCTTTAGTTCTTTCTTTCTTGTCAATTTGGGCATCAAGATTATAAGAATTCTCTCCTCCTCGTCAAACCAAGTTTTGATCAACTCCAAAACCACACCATTATGGAAGTTAATATGTAATTTACTCTGTAAATCTTGTTGACAGTTTTATTCTGATCCAATCTTTCGATCCAAACATTGTATCGAGTTAATAGTTTTTGTTTCAAAAGTTTTATTTAAATTAGTTTTGTGCTTTTGTAAATTTAGTTCTGTATCACCCTAATATTAATTGATAATTAGTTTTGTGCACTGAGTAGCTGTATAACTAGTAGGCAATGCAGTGGTATATGCATTGCTGTTAGGGAGGAGGCTGAGAGCAGTCAGGTTAGTAACATGTGCTATCAGTTAGTTAAGCCAGGAGCTGAAATGAGGGAACTGCAGTATATATTTGGGAGGTCTTCCAATGCCAACCATAGAACACTAGCTAGAGCCAGAGTGAAAGCTAAAGTTCGATCCTTTCTCCTAAGATGGTCAAATTCTCTTTTAATCTGAATGCACTAGATTCTAGGTTAAATTGACTACATTTTCTTGATTGGTATTGAAGCTTCACTATTTTATCAACAAGTAATATGAGAGCTTAGTCTGTCAATTGCTCTATCATTGTGAGTTACCTTTCTAGCTCAGCCTATATAGAGATTTTGTTACTCTCAATGCATCAGAAAGATGTGACTCATTTCAAGTAGTTGCTATCGGCCATGATTAAGTAAAATAGTTAACATAAAATCTAAATCCTAAATAAGTATTCATAATTAAATTATATCAGAATGTAGGTTCTTGTCTTCTGTGTATTGTCTTGTGGTCTTACCCTGTGAAAATAAGTCACTCTGGATTGTAATATGAAATATGAATTTTGTTGTTGTCATATATTATCTTAAATTTAATGATTCTCCACAAATATGCATGCAATATTATTGCCATTGCATATGCATGCAACATAATTTCTCCTGATTCCAAGCACATGTCAGCATTTAAGTAGAACTAAACTTTCCTTTGATCATTCACATTGATGAAGTTTTTCACATTTGGTGATTATGGCATACCTGTATGCATGAGATTATGCCTTTGCCAATTTGTGTTAGGAAAGACACATTCCATAAGCCTAAAGCGCACACATTATCTTGCAATCTCCATTATCAAGCTAGAGAACAATGAATCACTGATACAGTGAAGCTGTGAAACACTAAAAGAAGTTCTTTATAGTCATTCCTGTCATGTTTTTACTTTGTGTTGGATGGCGATGGCGATTCTTGCTAGAGTTTTATCCTTTGCTAGTTAAATATCCCACTAGTGCCATCAAGTCTTCCTTTTCTTTTGATTATAGGAAGGAGTGAGGCTGCAAAGTTACATTTGTGATCAGCAGTAGTGCAAGTATGGTAGTTGCACACTACATTTGTAGAGGATACATATGTATCTGAAACAGCAATCACAGACCAACAGTAAAGTCTTGGATCTTACCCGAGTTTATGAATGACAACATACAACAACAGTAAATGTCAATTTGATTTATAATTATATATTTGAACCCATAAAGTACACCAAGTTTCATATCTGTTAAAGGTACTATTGTTTTGTTTTCTGCATATGATAAAATAATAGTTGTCATTTTGCACTCTTAAACCAAATTATCTTTGTTTTCATTATATAGCCATTATAATTTGGTTTCAAAATTAAATATCAACTACACTATTTCATAAGTGGTATTAAAATTTGTGCTTTGCAGAGCATGATTGGAAGAAAAATGCTGGAAAGACAACTCAAAAAATTGGAATTTTCGACGCTAATGACACCATTGGCACATTTCCATTTTTTGATGCAAGCTTCAAACACCATGCATGGGTACCGACATTTCATCAGGATCCATATATCTACTGATTCTCACTCCAACCTATAAGTTCCTGAGAAAGAAAATCTAGCCAACTCCTTCATTTCCTTCTTTTAGAACATATCTATTATAGGATAGACTATGAGCGATCCATCTATGTCTCGTTTAGGAAAAACAATGAGAACAATGCATAACGAATAAGGATTGAAAGAAGTCTGTCGGTGTTGGTATGGATTTATTTTCTTAGATGAATCATGTGGTATGGACAGTTGTTTTATTCTCTCTATTAACTTGAAATTTATTATTTCTCACATTATTTGGATCAGAATTTTTATTCCTACGAGTTTATGTTGATTTTATTATTTTCTGATTGTGTTATTGCTTTGCCAATGCTTCAGAGCAAGAATTCAGCCACAATTGGAGCCTCTTCTACCCAGGTAAACTTGATTGCGTTATTCATCGGTCTCAATTGCAAATATGCATTCAACATTCTTATTCTTTATTGCTTTGCCTAGCATACCTTCCTCTGTACACTTGCAATAAAAACAAGCATTGTTTCATTTTCTAATGCCTGGACCTAGTTAGCGAGGTTCTCCCCTATGTTCAATTTCATTTTTCTTATGACTGAAATACCTTTTTCTGAGATACCAGGTACTGGGTTTGTTGATGACAAGTCACAAGTCACAACTCATGTCACAACCGAGCTTGGAGAAAAGGTTTGGCCAATCTGCTGTGTTTGTTGCCTCTACTCTTATGGAACATGGTGGCATCCCTCAGTCAGCAACACCCGATTCTCTTTTGAAAGAAGCTATTCATGTCATTAGTTGTGGTTATGAGGATAAAATAGACTGGAGAAATGAGGTATGTTATGAAGTACTTAGTCTTCTTTGGTTTTCATGTCCTCAAATTACTGTATATTAATTTGAATTTATACACATTTTTTTAAATTTCTACTTACATATTTCTGCCATTGTCATTCATTTTAATGAATCAAGCTTGAAACAACTCTAAAGGGATTGGTTAAGTGAAATTGAACATTATGTTTTCAAGCAGACCCATTTTACAATATAAGATCCATTAATAGCACACTAGAAAGTTAGGTATTGCTCATATAACATTGCTGGTGATCCAATAAGAAACCATATAAATATGGACATGAACAATCATAGCTAGGGTTTTAACTAAAACAATCATAGCTAGGTGTTGTTTGCTGCAGTTGTATATAAATGGAGGGGCAAAACATAAAGAGCACCTCATTGACAACCAGAAGCAAGTTGGATACTGAAGCAGAGGATTAAATGTAACTAATGTATTAAATATAAAGATCTGGATTCATAGTTTTTAATGCAGCCAAGTAGAAGTATGTACAACCTAAACAAAAGACTCCTTTTCTTCCATCCCAGGACCAGATTGAGGTGTGTCCTTCTTGCTATCCTCGATTTTTCTCAAAGCCTCCCTCAGTCACAAAATAATGATCAAGTTTATGAGAGTAAGTAATGACTTTGCACTGGTAAGGCATCACTTTTCCTATCCCAATAATTTACTTTTCGTCAATTGTCTAGATCGGCTCGAGATGGTTTTTTCTTTACACTAATGATTTATCCCATATTTTTGTGTAGGTTGGATGAAGGAAGAGGATGCTTTCTGAGGAGTTTTGGTTGTGGATAGGCTCGAAGGGAGCTAAATGTTAGATAGTCAACATTTTGGGATATATGTAGCTGACTACACTGTTAATGTTTAATTTTTGGACATATGTTTGGTACTACTTTGTTGTTCTACATGGAGAAATTAAGGATTTTGAATGTTTGGTACTACTTCGTTGTTCTACATATATAAGACAGTGAAATTAATGAATCTACTTATGTTCGGAATTCATTCTGTGATTGATTCACATTTAAATTTTTGAATACCTGCATTTTGTGTACCTGTGGCATTATCTGCAATAGTATTCTGATGTGCTGTATTCTGCAAATTTTCGAATACAGAATTTTGACTCTGCAATAGCATTCTGACATGCTATTGTTGTATATATAATAGCAGGAAAGAAATGCTATAAAAAGCAGATATATATCGAAATGCTATTAACAAACAATAACATACAGGAACGCAATTAAAAATAAACAGCATTCATGAACACCATAACACATTTATAGCGTTAACAAATGTTATTAATGAACTATAGCGTTCGTAAAGGCTATGTAAACTATATAGCGTTTGTAAGTGCTATAACATGTCTATAGCGTTCATGAACGCTACAATATATTAATAGCATTCATGAATGCTATTAAAGTTCTATAGCGTTCCTAATTGCTATAACTATCATATAGCGTTTCAAAATGCTATACATTGTCTATAGCGTCAATGAACGCTATAATCCATGAATAGCGTTCGTGAACGCTATAACTTTATAGCATTCTTGTACTGGGTTATTATAGCAGAGGCATATATAGCGGGCGGAATATGCTATAATATGCATTCTACAGCGTTCAGCGCACGCTATCATATCCCATATCTGTTGTAGGATCGATACCACAAGCCGACTGTAGAAGTTCCCTTAAGGTATCAGAAGATACGCTTTACGGCACTTAGGTGTGATTCCTTAGGATTTGTCTGGTATCGTTCACAGATGCAAACACTGAACATAATATCAGGGCGACTAGCAGTTAAATAAAATAAGCTACCAATCATACCTCGATACTTACGCTGGTGACAGGTTTGCCACTTTCATCAGTGTCAAGCTTTGTAGATGTAGCCGTTGGAGTTCCGATTGGCTTTACATTATCGAAATTGTACTTTTTCAGTATGTCCTTCGTATACTTAGCTTGATTGATGAATATTCCCTTTGAGTGTTGTTTGATCTGGTGTCCTAGGAAGAAGTTCAGCTCGCCCATCATACTCATCTCAAATTCACTTTGCATACACTTAGCAAACTCTTGACAAAGTTTTTCATTAGTAGAACCGAATATAATGTCATCAACATATATTTGTACAAGAAGAATGTCATCATCTAAAGATTTGATAAACAAAGTTGTATCAACTCTTCCTTTTGAAAAACCATTATCAAGTAAGAAGGCACTTAGGCATTCATACCAAGTACGAGGTGCCTGTTTGAGTCCATAGAGTACTTTCTTAAGCTTGAAGACATGATCAGGTTTTTAAAAATCTTCAAAGCCAGGGGGTTGTTTCACAAAAACTTCTTCTTTTAGAAATCCGTTCAAAAATGCACTTTTCACATCTATTTGAAATAATTTAAAATCATTAAAACATGCAAATGCACAAAACATGCGGATAGCTTCTAGTCTAGCAACAGGAGCATATGTCTCGTCATAATCAATACCTTCTTCTTGATTATAACCTTGTGCCACTAGACGTGCTTTGTTGTGTAGAACTTGTCCATCTTCACTAAGTTTATTTCGGAACACCCATTTGGTACCAATTATCGATTGACCAATAGGTTTAGGAACGAGTTCCCAAACATGATTTCTCTCAAATTGATTTAGTTTCTCTTACATGGCATTAATCCAAAACTCATCAGTAAAGGCATCTTCTATATTCTTAGGTTCTATTTGAGAAATGAAAGCCACATTTGCTGCTATTTCAGAATCTCTAAGAGAGGAGCGTGTACTTACACCTTTTGATACATCACCTATAATGAGTGTCTCTGGATGATCTGGTAGGAACTTCAATGATTCAAATTTATGAGCCAGATCTTCTACAGAACTCTTATCGATTTTTGCTTGTACACCTTCATCATCACTGTCGCTAGATCTGTGACTATTGAGCTCATCAAAAGTAACGTTAATGGATTTCTCAACAATCATAGACCTTTTATTGAAAATTTTATATCCCTTACTCTTAGCAGCATATCCGAGAAATATCCCTTCATCTACTTTAGAGTCGAACTTACCCAAGTTGTCCTTGGTGTTCAGGATGAAACAACGACATCCAAAAACTTTGAAATAAGAAATATTTGGAATCCTTCCAAACCAAAGTTCATACAGTATTTCTTCGAGATAGGTCAAATTAACACCCTATTTAAAACATGACAGGCTGTACTAACAGCTTCTGCCCAAAAATATTTAGGAAGATTATGCTGATTCAGCACGACTCTAGCCATCTCGCTTAGAGTACGGTTCTTCCGCTCCACAACACCATTCTGTTGAGGAGTTCTTGGACAAAAAAATTCATGGTAGTACCCACTATCATCACAAAACTTTTTAAAATTAGTATTTACGAATTTGCCAACATGATCACTTCGGATACGAGTAATCATAAAGCCTTTTTCGTTTTGTACCTTTTTATAAAATAACTGAAATTCAAAAATAGTATCACTTTTATTTGATAAAAAATAAACCCAAGTAAAACGAGAAAAATCATCAACAATAACAAAAGCGTAGAGCTTACCGCCAAGACTAACGACTCTACTAGGACCAAATAAATCCATATGTATCAACTGCAAAGGTCTAAAAGTACTTACATCGTTGATAGATTTAAATGTAGATCTATATGCTTTGTTCTTTTCACAGTCAGCACATACCATATCTCTTTTGAATGGAATCTCAAGGAGTCCTTTTACAAACTTCTTAGTGCTCAGTCGTGAGATAGTGTCCATATTTGCATGCCCTAGTCTCATATGCCATAGCCAGCTTTCATCTAGATTAGCTACTAGGCATATTCCTGCATTATTAGTACTTTCCAGAAAGAAAACATAAATATTGTCTTCTCTAATCCCTTCATATACGAGATTACCAGATGACATATCATATATGGTACATTTGTCTTTTATAAAGTTAATACCATAACCATTATCAACCAAATGACTTATGCTTAGTAGGTTATGTTTCAATTATGTAACTAGACAAACGTCTTTTATTACAAGATAAGGAGATATACCAACAGTGCCATTGCCAATGATATCACCTCTCAGATTAGCGTGGCGAACAAAGATGCATCACCAGTCATGTGCCACGAACATCCGCTATCGAGGATCCACTTGCTTTTAGCATGATAGGGTTGATGGTCCACCTACAAAACAAGTAGATGAATACTTTGGTACCCATTTACTGAAGGGTCCATATTGATTAGTCTTAGGTCTCCAAAATAAAGTACGATTGTTAACAAGTTTCCTTGCTAAACAATACTGTGATATGTGTCCATGAGTACCACAATATGTGCAAGTGAGTTTAGAAACAGTGGTAGTTGAAACTGTGTTGACATGCTTATTTGGTTTCTTTGAAAACCTATAAGTGAAAGCATGGTGATAATCGTGTTTCTTTCGTGCTTTTTGAGTTTTAGTCCTCTTAGGTGTATGCTTAACATTAGGACTAAACTTAGGCTGTGTCACAGGTATTGCCTGTTTGCCTAACTTGATTTTTAACTTTTTAAAAACCGCAACAAACTCTTCATATTTAGCATTCATGTCTGAGAGTCTTTGTTATGTGACTAAGTGCTTATTCTTCTCTATGTCATATAACTCTTGTATTTTGAAATAGTCTCTTTTTTTTTATCAACTTTAAGGATAGTCTCGTGATAGTCTACTTTGAGTTTGGCTATCTCTTCCGTGTTACCGGTAGTAGATGTCTCTTTAATGTCTTCAATAAGACTGGACAGTTCTAGCTATCTCGGTTGTGTATGCCTTAATCTCTTTTCGAGATTGCTTATACTTGTCAAGTACATTTCTATTTCTTTAAGTAGTTCGCTAAAGGCATTTTCTAATTCATCGAAAGTAAATTCATCATACAAAGGGTTTGAGGATACCTTATCAAAAGCCATAAGACAGACATTGGCATTTCCGTAGGGTCTGTCTTCTTTCTCTGTATCACTGGCATCACTATCATGCCAGATACTTGTGTTAGCATAATTTCGACTGGTTGTTGCTTTTCTGCTTGATCTTGATCTATCGTATGGACTGCTTTTCTTTGAAGTTGGACAGTCCTTCTCCATGTGCCCTAATTTATTGCATCTAAAGCATATTGTTTCATCTTCATTGCTTTCTTGGATATCTCTATTCCTTCTGTTTGATTTCTCAAACTTTAGGAATTTTCTGAAGTTCTTCACTAGTAGGGCTTGTTCATCACCACTTGATGATTCTTCCTCAGAATTATTACATGTAGATTTTCTGGCTTGAGCTTTGAAGGCGATAGACTTTTCTTTTGGGGTTGCTTCTTCAAACTCATGCCGATCAAGCTCATGGGTCATGAGCTTGCCCATCAGTGCTTCTAGAGACATGGTGGTGAGATCGTTTTCTTCAATGATTGCTGTTGCCTTCGGGTTCCAGTTCTTGGTTAGAGCCCGTAGCACTTTTCTGATCTTCTCATGATTACTGTAATCCTTAGCAAGAGATTGTAAATGATTAGTAATATCAAGGAAATGTATGAACATCTGTGTAATTGACTCACCGGATTTTATTTTAAAAGATTCATACTCCTGTGTTAGTCTACTGATTTTGGATTCCTTCAATTGGGAAGTACCTTCATGAGTTACCTCAAGAAGTTTCTAAATCTTGTGAGACGTTATACAGGTTGAAACTCTGTTGAATTCCGTTTTGTCAATTGCACAGAACAGTGCGTTGATGGCACGAACATCTAGACTAGCCTTTACTTTTTTAGTCTCTGTATATTTGTCATGAGGCTTGTCTACAAGTTGGCCATCAACTACTGTAGATGCCGACTTCTTATAACCGTCAACAACTATAAACCAAAGATCAAAGTCAAGAGACTTTAAGAAGAAAGTCATCCGTGTTTTCCAGTAGGTATAATTTGTACCATCAAATAGTGGGGGTCTATTTGTGGATTGCCCTTCACCGTTGAATATTGATTTCACGGCTGCCATATATAGTCTTTGAGGTTTGTTATATTAGAATATAACCTGCTTTGATACCAATAGTAGGACCGTTGAGCACCTCTAGAGGAGGGTGAATAGAGTGAGTACGAATACAGCGAAAAATAATCGCCAATTAAAAAATTATAAATAGATAACTATGACAGTAAGTAAGAGACAGTAAATAAATATAGCAAGAGATAGAGAGATCAAACTCAGTGACACATCGATGTATACTGGTATCCCTCTGAGAGAACTAATCCAGTCTCGAGTACTCTTGCTCGATGTTAATCCACTAAGGCACAAGCTAATTGAGAGCTTGCAGTCCCTTACAACGCCGTGCTTGGTGACAAGTGCATGATCAACTTCACAACACCGTGCTTGGTGACGAGCGCACGACCGGCTCCACAACAGAGATAATCTCTGTACTTTGAGCAACCTCTTTACAATTCTTGAGAACCAAAAGACTCTAGATCGAAATAGATATTACTGGCTTTTGGCTAAGAGGAGTGTAGGAGTGATATAAAAACTTTTAATTGGGTGAAAATACTTATTGAATAGAGAAGAGAAGATGAAGAATGAATGAGTGATTTGGAATAAAAAATTCTCTTCTATTTATAGGTGTTTTCTAGGACCGAACTTGGACAGAGTTCTGGCAGAGTTCTGATGCAAAGATTTTGTATAGGAATGTTGCATGCAAATTTGGAGGCAACAAATATTTGAATTTAAACAGACAAAACTCGGGCAGAGTTCGGATCGAACTCGGGCCGAACTCGGTTTGAGTTCTGTCCAGGAAAAATGTTAAACATTTGTAAAAAGTTATTGCAGAATGGAATAGAACTTTTTGTTAGTTGGAATAAGGATAGATAGGCTGTATAGAAAAGTGGAATAAGATTAACCTAAGCCAGTATTACCCAGTCGATCTTACAATTTATATCCTAGACTCAATAAAGATAAAATACAAAATAAATTGTAAAATGACTCGGACTAGATTCCAATGAATGTAAGCTTCAGACTGATGATTTATGTGCTTGATGATGTAGTAGTACGCTTGTTGATATTGATTTCACAAGTCCTGAAATGATTAGCATCAGTTCGTATATTTTGTGTATTGACTTAAGTTCATGTCGATTATTAAAATCGGATGTGACCATGGAATGGGCCAACAATTACTCCCTAGGTTACACTCAATAGCAAGCACATTCATATATACTTATATATCTTCATTCAATGTAATATATATATATATATATATATATATATATATATATATATATATATATATATATATATAAACTTGTAAAGAAGGGAAAAAGTAGACGGTGTGTGTGTGTGTCTAGTGAAGGGCTGCTATGGGGGTCAAAACTAAAACAAAACTTATATATATATATTCTACATATATGTAGATATTCTACATATATGTAGATACACTATATATATATATATATATATATATATATATATATATATATATATATATATATATATATATATATATAGATATATATATATATATATTATATGTAGATACATTATTTATATATATATACACATACTAAAAATAAATAAATATATACATATATACATAGGATGGAAAGGAAAAGGGTGAGTTCATGAAGGGGGAATTGAATTTCAGATATGAGGTTGATATGTATATCTATATATATACCACAACCTATCTATACCTATACATTGCGTCACAGGCCTCTAGGACCGCCACTAGTACATCTACATTGCCGTCCTCGAATCTCCTCTTCATTGCCGTCCAATCGGCGGTGACCCACCACACTACTGTGACCCCGTCTACTGTGACCCAGCCTGTCGTGCTCTTTTGTTCTTCGCGAACTTCTCCTTGTAGGTTCCCTCCTCGAATCTCCTCGTCATTGTCGTCCAATCGACGGCAGAGATCCAACCCTGAATAGGCTCTCCCCGGCACTCGCGATCAATTTGGTCGAGGATTGCATCCCTAATGAGCTTGCTGGCGATGCTGGAAAAAATAGACTCGACAGCAACGGCACGGTGGGAGGGAAGAAGTAAGTCCGCTGAAAAAATTATAGTAGTACGTAAGTTATAACACTACATATTAAATGTTAAAAGGAAATAAACTTTTACATACCGAGAAGTGCTCAAATCAGAAGGCCTTCTTATTGGCCGGGACATCCCTCCAGTTGATCCAGGGTCCCCCGTAGTTCTGTGGCAGGAATGTGTCCAGCGACCGGTGTACGGAGGAGGGATAATACCTGTAAAATAGAAATTAAAATTTATTAAACAATTTTATAATAAATTTAAACAAATTAAATACAATAATTTTACTTACCGCCTGGTCCGAGTACATGCCCAAATCTCCAACCTCAGATCCTCCTACGGGCGACACGGAGGATCTGTCTCAAATAGGAGCTGCAGCCTGCCCCTACCCGCAGCCTGTCCCTCGGCCTCGCCCTCGACGTGGGCCTCGCCATCGCCCATGGCGTGGGCCTCGGCCTCCTCTTCAATTGTGGGGTCGGCCTCTGGAATACTCGACGGTACTGGCGGCGTAGAAGTAGAAGGCCCTAGCCTGGAACTGCTAGAGCCGGGGCCACTGCGGGCGACTAGACTGCTAGTGTATACTGGAGTACGGAGGGATGAGGAGGACCCGATAGGAGAAGTGGTATATGGAGACCGTCCTACTCGTCGACTCCCACCGACACCGGTAACAACGGATCCACGTCGAGCCATATCTGAAAAAAATAAATATTAGAGAAAATTAAAACAAATACAAATATGAAATAGAAACTAAGCTACCTGGCCACAAAAGTATATACAAAAATAATCACCAAACCAGACTACTAGCTAGACCACAAAAGTATATATAAAAATTAAGTGTCATAATCAACAAACTAGACCACTAGGCCATAAAAGTAATACAAATTTAGGTCAACCGGCCAACAAAAGTAGACCATACTACATCTGAAAATTAAACATATTAAATCCTCTTCTGAAAATTCATCTTATTCCTCTTCCTCTTCCTCTTCACTTCTATCAATTTCCTCTTCCTCTTCCGATACTTCTACCTCTTCCAATTGATGAAACATGTCATGAGGAACTTCCGCTGAGTCCACATCGACAATATTTGTAATAAGAGGTAGTTCGTCTTCCTGATAAGCTATCTCGTCGACATTGAAGGTATTTCGAGCTAGCTTTAGTCTTATAGACTGCCCACCAATCTGATCTTCCGGCTCCTCATTTTGGATAGCTGGTAAAGTAAACTAGTTGAGCCTGGCATGCTAGAACAAACGGCTCATAAGCTTGATCGACGGCGATAATTTATGTCGACAAGACCATGTTTGTCAACTCTCCAACCTCGACCTTGGATCGAATCGAACCAGTCACATCTGAACAAGACGATCTTACAAGGTTCTATGGCATAATTGTATGTCAGCTCCACAATCTCTCGTAAGATGCCAAAGAAGTCATTGCCTGGGTTGACGTTTTTGTAGTTTGAAGATTTTATGCACAAACAGCTATTCTTCGTAGAATCCAGATCCAAGAAGTCGTCTCTTATTTGAGCATTTGTTGACTTGAACCTGAAGCCATTTATGTAGTAACTTGGCCAGGTCTTCACTTGATAAATTGGTCCCTTGGCTATATATAGTTTTAATATACTCTTTCTCAAGGATTGCCTCCGGACGATCAACCTAAATACCAAATAAACGATGCTAACTTAATTATTCTGTGCAAGAATATATGTATAGAAAAAGTAAATTGTGAAGATATCCTTACATATGCTCTCAACCAAAAAGAAAAATAAAGTCTCATTTGCTGTTCTGCTTCCTCCTCGGTAGCGTACGGATTGCTGGATGTTACCTCATCCTTAAACATGCTGAAAAGCAACGAAGTATAGGTATATTAGTTATATTGAGAAGCAACAAAGCACGCGAAATAGTTTTACTTACCCCTCTAGCTTGTCCACTTCTTCCTCGTCGTAGTTGAGTAATACATATAACATTGCAGCCCAAACCTCGTCGTCATTCAGATATCTTTTTTTCATTTTACTAGATGATTTTTCATAGGCAGTAAATACTTTTAGCTTTGCCTCATTACCATCTTCATGGCCGTCGTCATTTCTGGGAGCTCTTGTTCTGTTTGTAGCAATATGAGGCTGGAAATACATGGAACAGAAGTTCAAAATCTCCTCAAGGACATATGCTTCACAAATAGAACCCTCCACCCGTGCCTTATTTTTCACCTTCCTCTTCAGGTAGTTTAACTGTCGTTCGAACGGGTACATCCAACGATAATTGAAAGGTCCAGCAACAAGAGCCTTATTGACAAGATGAATCGGCAAATGCACCATTGAGTCGAAGAATGCAGGAGGAAAAACTCTCTCAAGTTTGCAAATTGTTACCATAATGTCCTTCTCTTGCTTCTCTAAACGATCGACGAGCAACTTGCTAGAACAAAGATCTCTGAAGAATACGCTAAGCTCTGTTAATAGATCCCAGACTACCGGCGGTAATAATTCCCAAAATGAAACATGAATTAACCTCTCCATGAATATGTGGCAATTGTAGCTCTTCATTCCGGTCAGTTTACACTCTTTTATGTCGACACATCTTCTTAGATTGGAGACGTATCCGTTCAAAAATTTCAAATCCTGGATCCATCTACAAAGTCCCACTTTATCCTCCTTGTCCATCGAGTAGATTGCCTTAGGCCGCAAATTCTTCCCCTTCCCATTGTCTATCATGTGCAACGTAGGGCATCTACATATTTCGGCTAAGTCCAACCTGGCCTTCTGATTGTCTTTTGTCTTTCCCTTGACGTCCATTACAGTATTAATAATGTTATCAAACACGTTCTTCTCGATATGCATGACGTCAAGGTTATGTCTAATCAGATTTGTGCTCCAATATGGCAGATCCCAGAATATACTCCTTTTGGTCCAGTTATGATCTTCGCCAAATTCCTCACAACGGCTGCTCATTGTAGGATCTTCAATAGCACTTGGGATTTCTTCTACTTGCTCCCATGTATCCTCTCCGGACCACATTGGCGGTGGATCGTCCTTCTCTATAGTACCGGCACGAAAAGCAGTTCTGTTCCTACGGTACGGATGGTCTTTCGACAAGAACTGTTTGTAACAATCAAAGAAGCATGGCTTTCCTCCGTGTCTCAAACGAAAAGCCTTAGTGCGGTTCATACAATACGGACATGAAAGCCGACCATGAGTGCTCCATCCAGATAACATTCCATAAGCCCAAAAGTCGTTGATTGTCCACATTAGTGCAGCCCGCATCTGAAAATTCTATTTTTTTGAAGCATCATACATATACGCCCCTGTTTCTCATAGCTGCTTCAGCTCATCTATCAACGGTTGTAAGTACACGTCGATGTTCCTCTTCGGGTTGTTCTGACCGAGGATGATAATAGTTAAGAACATGTAAGGTGTCTTCATGCACATCTAAGGTGGTAGGTTATACGGAGTGAGGATTACCGGCCAGCATAAATATTGGGAGCCTGAAAGTCCAAATGGTGTAAAACCATCAGAGCAGAGCCCCAAACTTATATTACGTGCATCAGAAGCGAAATTAGGATATGCTCGATCGAAGTGCTTCCATGCTTCTCCATCAGATGGGTGATCCAACACTCCTTCGGTCTGTTGTCGCTTGTGCCAACTCATATTTTTGGCAGTCTCTTTCACCATGAACAACCTCTGCAACCGCAGCATCAACGGCAAGTAGTGCATTGAAGCAGTCGGTCTTCTAGACTTGCCTGCAGCAGTTGGCTTGTAGCGATTAGCACCACAGAATTTGTACACTTCTGCATCCTTGTCATCTTTGTAGTAAAGCATGCATCCGTTCTGACAGCAATCGATCTTCTCGTATCACATCCAGAAGGATCTTACCATCCTCTTAGAGCGGTAGAAGGTAACTTGGCAGCCTCCGGCAAGATATCTGTAATCAACTCGAGCACTGTATTTTAGCATTCTTACGACACGTTAAAGTCAGACTTTATGCTCAAGAGCCGAGTGATCACCACTAAGGGTGAATGGTCCTCACAACCACGGTACAAAGGAGTCCTTGCATTCTCCAACAACTCTATGAACTTTGCGGCATCGGCATTCGGTGCCTCCTCAGCTGTGTCACGATTGTATGGATCGAAACTAGGCCCCGTAGCATCGAAGACCATGTTCACGTACTCGTTTTCGATACCAGTTCTGTTGTGGACATTCATATACGGCTCCACATAAGGCTCCGCTTGGAATGCTAAAGGTACAAGCTCTCTGTGTGCGGTCCACTGGTAGTAATTCGGAAGAAAATCCTTTTGTGTATAAGTGATACGTCACATCCAATTCTGGTTGAAACTTTATGTTCCGACATTTTGCACACGGACACTTAATGTCCATGCCATCCAGGGATTGGGGAAATGCCTTTGCTAATTGGAGGAATTGCTCTACTCCGACGATGTATTCATCTCGCACACCGCACCTGTCATCTCGAATGCGGTTGTACATCCACGAACGGTCTCACAGATACATGGATTTGGCCATTTCTAGATATCTGCAAATATGAATAAACTTCAAAACTAAAACGAATATACTACATACTACATACATATATTATACTGCGAGCTCCCTCGGGGCCCTACCCCGAGCAGCAGACCCCTAATCTTAAAACCTTAAAACAAGTGATCCAAGAAACTAAACATGTAATCAAGTGACACTATTACTAGACAAACTATCTGTTCTGTGTGAGATGCACTTGAGGACATCATTGAGCTATCACGGTGTACTCCGAAACTCTGGTAAGGAAACTCCAGTACCTATGATGTATCCGCAGTCCCGATAAGAAAAACTGTGGTAACTATGAAATCTTTGCAGCTCTGGTAATGATGCAGCAATAACTATAAGGGAAAGTAGCTCATATATACGCCTAGTGACTACCCTTCTAACCCTATGCTATTGCTCGTGTCACATCCACGACACATCCAGTCTGACTCTAATAAATAATAAATCTAGAAGTCTAGTCAAACATATACACATGCAAGTCCATCATCAAGTAAACATCTAGAGAACATAATCCGGTCGCTATATGACTGTAGAAGCATGGAAAAGAACTAGAAGAAGCCCATGCGGCTCAAAATAGAAGAAGCCCGTGCGGCTCAAAACAGAAGAAGCCCATGCGGCTCAAAACAGAAGGAGTCTCATGCGGCTCAGGAATCTATCAGAGCCTCATGTGGCTCAGAAACTCTTCAACAGCCTCATGCGGCTCAGGCAAGAATCACGTGACCCTATGCAGCTTGCCTTTACAGCTGGCCATAAAGTGACTGCTCCCATTAAATGCTTTGACATAAAGTGATAACTCTGACATTAAAAGCTGAAATGATGAACTTCGACATGACGCCGTATTCCTCAAAAAACGAAAAAATCTCCTCTACAGCGGGCACGATCCACCAACTATAAAGCTCCCTATGTGGCTGCCACCACCCCATGTGGCTGATGATCGCATGCGGCTCGGAGCGTGAAGACCCTCGTCATGTGGCTCAAATTATAAGAAGTGACCCTATGCGGCCGCTGTTCTCATGCGGCTCGGATCATGGGGATCATCTCCATGCGGCTCAAATATTGAGCGGCCACGCCCATACAGCCTTGACACGTGGCTAGTCCTATGCGGCTCAGTTGGAAACGACCCCCATGCAGCTCAGATGTCGGAGGCTACACCTATGCAGCTGCCACCTTTATGCAGTTCAAAACCTAAGAAGCTACCCTCATGCGGCTGTGGCTTACGGTTATGACACATGGCAGAAGACCAATTTCCTACGTGGTACTAAATCAATCAAGAGTTATCAACAAATCCCAACAACCTGATTTAGTGCAATCATCATAATTACCCGACTCAAAACAGATTTATGGCAATCACATGGATTAAATACGTGGCAGGAGATCCGAGCTTCCCAAGATTCATGACAATCAACATTGACTGCCCATACAAATTTTACACAATCAGCATTAATTGTCCAGATTCGTTGCAATCAAGATTAGTGGTCCAGATTAATTGCCCACAAAATAGGATCAAAGAAAATGGCAATTAAATCCCCAAGCCGCCGACTTTTTTAGGGTGATTATTGCAAACCCTAATGATGACACCCCACTCCTATAAATAGCAAGGTGCCATTTCCTTGTAAAAGGATCGGATCCAGAAAAACAAAAAAAATATATAGTAAGGTGCCATTCCCTTGTAAAAGAGATCCTTTCCACCCGGCTGGATACACAAAGAGACAAAGGCGCTCACAGAAGAGTCTTCCCATCTTGAGAGCAGTTCTCCACCGGAGCCAAGGCTACGTCTGATCGTCCAAGGAGTAAGGCAGAGCGGCCGTCGCTTTCCCGAGCCTCTATCGTCACCCTCCAGAATTAAAACTAAACAATCGTGCTTAGATTGCTGTACCTAGGTTTTCGTCCCTAGGCTTTCTTTGTACGAGCGAGTTTGTATTGTGAAGTAAAAGTCTAGTCCTCCAATATAATTGTTCTGTTCTTTTATAATCAATGGCAAACACGATGGCGACTCTGCTGGGGACTAACTTCTCCATGACTGAGGAGTTGGTGATGCAATCAGACGTAGCCAAGCTTGGCTCCACTCAACAAACGCGGGTCGCCCGGTTCAACCAGCAGGCGTTTGAAGAAATGCTCTCCGACGGGGGCGCTGGCCCGGTCCAGCGGCGAGCCCGCACAAAGAAGGCACGCAGGAAATGGAGACCCAAAAATTTTGCTCCTCTCCAAGCTCTCGAAGAACTACTCTCTGTTGCCCGAGACAATGGAGAAGTCTCGCATGCGGCCCCACTTCAGACCACAGAGGACTCTGCTGTCCCCAAGTCCGGCAGAAGAAAATACTATGATGCCGGACTTGCAGGGGCAAAAAGAAACTATGTGCAATCCAAGCCGCATAAAGGCGCCAGCCGCATGGAGGCTCATGCGGCCGCAACTGTTGACCACATGGGGAGAACTCATGCGGCCACAAGAGTCAGCCGTACGTAGAAAACCTATACGGCCAGATCTTCCAGTCGCATGCAGATAGCCTGCACGGCTACGACTTCTAGCCGCATACAGAAAGTTCATGCGGCCACAAAGGATAGCCGCATGCAGACACCTACACGGCCACACATACCAGCCGCATGCAGACAACCTGTACGGCCACCGATCCCAGCCGTATATCATCTCTCCCATACGGCTCACGGTCAGTCTTTGACCGCCTCTCATACGGTCCTGACCACGAAGGCTCTCTGGAGCATATGCCAGACTCTGTTGTGACCAGCTTGGACTCTTCCTACTACGTACTCTTATGTGCTAGAAGGAAGAAGTCTCGGGCAGCGCGGGCTCGACGAGCTCAGTCGACTGTCCCAACTTCTGACTACCAGGGCGTCCCGCTGATTATTACTCGTGCCCCTGATAGAAAGTTGTACAGAACTACCCGTATCCAGCCCCCGGCGGCCAACGAACGAGATAGTTATCAAGAATCTCCCAGCAAAGATCAGGGACAAGTACTCGTGCTACCCCCACATCAGGGAACAGGCAGGAGGCCAACACACTCATGTGCTCAGGACCCCCCAGCCTACAAAGCAGGTGACTTGCACAATGCGACTCTTCACAAACGCAAGGAAAGAGACGAAGATTTGACGTAAAAAGAGTCCTGTCAATGACATCAATGCACCCAAGTCATCGTCAACTGCTGCTGCAACAAGGCAGCAGTACAAAAAGACCGACGGTCCATCTTCCAAAGGCTACAACACCCAAGCTCAGAAGACGAGGCACTTCTCGTCGCCTCTTACAATTCTGCTCTGAAGATTCCTGGCAGTGGAAGAGGGAAGAAAACAAATGTCTCCAGACCAAAAATTTCAACCGACATAACCAAGAAACCTTCTTCTAAACGATTGTCTACCACCGTTGCAGGAGGAGTTTACCAAGGTACCCGCTCAAAGACAAAATCTGCCATACTGGAAGACTCGTCCACATCTATAGGAGACACCGGAGCCGGGGGTAGCATTCCTCCAAACATCCATAACAACCCGGTGTTCCGAGAAGATAGTCCGGGGAAAATAGTTCACCCAACAGATACAGCAGATCCCGACGTCCCCGAGGACATCCACAATTCTCAAGACGAGGCATGCTCTGAAGCTGGAGGTACCACCCTTTCTGAGTCCGAACCAGAGGAGAACATTCCCACATACCCTGACGACTTCTCTGTACGAGGGTACGACTCAGAGGGCACATCTTCTACCGTTTCTTCCATCTCTCATCATATAAGGACGGTATTTATGACGAATAGCAACCAAGAGGGTCCCAGTGATCGCCAATGCATCGACACTCTGGAGGCCATACTGCATGCCTTGGTAAAATCCATGGACGAGATCAAAGCGGCCTTTCCGACTTTGCAAGGAAGGAGGCCTGGCCAAACAAGTTTGGGTCCCGCGGTCAAAGTAGACTCGAACTCAGCTGCACTAAACCCGGGCGATAATCCTCCTGAAGTATCGGCCCCCACAGCTGCAGACGAGGCCAGGGAGGCAAGAAGAGAGGTCCAAGTGCTCCGGGCCATGTTCCAAGCCCGAGAAACTTGCCAAGACCTCAAGAATCGACAACCGTTTCCCGCTGCGTGGAGAGATATTCCCTTTCCACCAAAATATAAACCATTCCACATCAATCCATATGATGGGAAGACATCTGCAAGCAGGTACATCACCTACTTCGAAGTCACAACCGACCATCTGCCTCATGACGTCGCCATCCTTATACGACTGTTCATCGGAGCCTTGGAAGGGATCGCCTTCGACTGGTACCGCAACTTGCCGGACAATTACATCCACTCCTTCACCGGCTTCAAACGCATGTTCCTAGAGAGGTTCTATGAAGTAGGACAAGACGTGACAATGTCCACTCTCATGGACGTTTTTCAGGGAGAAAAGGAGCTAACAAGAAATTATATCGAGCGGTTTCGCCAAACAGCGATGAAGCTGCCTTCTGGCAACCCTGATTCCTCCTTGATTGAAATTTGCCAAAAAAGGCTGCTTTCCACAATCAGCCTCTGGATGGGCGAAAGTCAATTCAAGGATTGGAAGACGTTCATCATCAGTGCTACTAGCGCAGAAGACAAGGTGAAGAAAGCCCGCCAACTGGAATTGCACATCTCGGAAGGAGAAGACAAGGGCAAACGCCCTAACGTCAACAACAACAACGGTAGTAATTCCTCCAACAACCAAGACAACAAGGGCAAGCAGGCTATGGTGGCCGACACAGCCCCAAAGCCCGAATCAACGCCGGAAGAAAAGCAGTGGCCATGTTAAACCCATCTTAGACATGCTACTCCTTCGAGGATGGCCATGTTAAACCCATCTTAGACATGCTTATCCAAGGAGGACGCATTCAGCTCCCTCCTCCCAGGCGTGAGCCTCGTCCTGCAGATATAGAGAGCCCCAAGTACTGCCGTTACCATCGCTATGTTCACCATACTACACATGATTGCTACCAACTGAAGCGTTACATCCAGCATCTCATCGATTCTGAAGCCCTGGCCATTGATTTCGAAGAGGTGACCGTGGCAGCCAACATGGTGTCAGTACAATTTGGCAGCTTCCCTCCGACAAAGACTCAAGACAGAGTAATACCTATCCCCCGAGCAAGGATGAAGGTCGCTAACCTTCCACCTCCCCGAGACCAAGCTGCTGGTCTAGTACCCCTTACCACATCACGAGGGGAGATCATGTGGGTCCATCCGGACTTGGTACCTGAGGTAACTCAGTCCGCACCCCCATCCACCAGTAAAAAGAAGAATAGAAAAGTCAAATCATGCCGCACGATCTCGACAGAGGTCGAGGAAGCTACTGCTGTTGTTATCCGCTCCGGCGCACAAACCCAACCTCTACCGGGTAACTCAGCTGAGGACCATCAGCCGACAACCACTGATACTCTCGGACCTTCACAGCCTTCGACGACCGACAAGCCTAGGCCGAAGGAGACCCGCTTCGACAAACCACTCCGAAGGGAGACGCCTCATGGGCTGGAGAGGCCGTACAACTTTGACATCTTGGCATAATTGACCAACATACCGGCCAAACTATCACTATACAAACTCCTGAGACTCTCCAAGGATGTCCGTATCGTACTAAGCGAAACGCTCCAGAATGCGGACGCATACCTGGCTCAGTCCAATCTCACAGGAGAAAGCTCGCCTGCAGATCTCCAGGACAGCTCTTGCACACGGTTAATGCCAAACATTGTCTTCACTCCGCAGGATATGCTTATCAAAACTAACCTGCACGATCGCCCCCTGTATTATACTGGGTATATTGGCGATATCAAGGTCGATCGGATGCATATTGACCCCGGGTCCTCCATAAGCATCATCCCGAAGAGCCTACTACACCATCTGCGCATCCCAATGCATCGCTTGACGCCAACAAGCACCGCCATCTGCGGTTTCAATTCGGGCAGGAGTTACCCGATCGGGAAGATTCGCCTAAAGTATCAAATCGGCGACCTTCAGTCAGAAGTAACCTGTTATGTCATAGATGCGGACACTTCCTATAATATTCTCCTGGGGCGTCCTTGGATACATGATTACATGATTGTGCCCTCCATACTGCACCAGTGCTTCAAGTACGTCGACGAACACGGCTTCGTGAGAACAGAATTTGCCGACATCGATCCCATCAAAGGGGTCGAATCCTACTACTCAGACTCATGCTTGTATGAGAAGTCGAAGAAGCATCTCGCCGAAGGAGATACTCAAGCTCAAACTGAGGCAACATCTGGATCAGAAGAACCTATGACAATCTACCTCCAAGCCCACAAGCCTGGCATAACTGCACCCCTTACAGCCACTCTGCGTAAGGACGCAAATAGCCTCTCTGCACAGGAGGAACAGATGGTAATCTGACTACCAAAGTCTGGCCAAGCGCCAAGACCCACGACAGAGCCACTGATGATCAGGCTGTCTAAAGCTAGCCAGCAACAAGCAGAGGAGCCCAATCCCTCTGTCAAGTCCATGACGATTCGTCTTCCCAGAGCGAATCGGCTGCCGAGCGCTAAGCCGGGGACTGCTAGCCAGCCAACAACTCCCCGCCCAGAACCGAGCACCAGACTGGGGGTAGCTAGTATGCCAATAACTCCACATTCTGCTCTACCCATAGAGCCCCTGATAATCAAGTTGCCCAAGTCATCCTCTCAGTCTGTATTTACACAGGGGGTGGCTGAAGAAGAGTCAGAGCTGGCCAAGTATGTGGCTGCTTACACTGATGTTCCATCCGCAGATGATGTAATCCCACTGAAAAGATACCTTATTTCATCAATAAAGGGCTATCTTTGAATTACCTCGAGCTTAATAAGCTTTGTATAATGTATGCTATGGAACACGGTATAGGCGCTCACCTGCACACACAAGTGACAAATGTCTACAACACAAACCAACTTACCCCAGTGGAAGACGCTTACTGCATAATCGAGGAAGGGGATCATCCAATCATCTTCGGCCGGAAGAACGATCCACAGCCCTTCAAGATAGAAGAAGTTGAGCTCGAACCCGATACCGGGAGGTTGCCCCTTTATCTGTATAGTTCCCAATCCAAGCACCTTATGCAAAAATAAGGGTATGATCTGGAAACTACACCAGGCTTGAACTACGACACCGGACGGCGATTACCCTTACAATCGCCGATCCCGGCTGGGAAACCACGAGACTACTACAAAAAAACCAGAAGTGGGCTAGGTTATGTCACACCTGCGACAACCCCCGAAAGCTCAGATGAGAAATGCGACTGGCATGCACACTCAACCGGATCACCCACTTTTGACTCAGATGTCAGCATCGGGGACATGCTCAGGCAAGTCTGGTTCGTCAATATGGCATTTGTCGATGCCTACGAAGAAGATGAAGATATTCTCGAACTTCTTGAGCTAGAGCCATGGGCACAACAACTAGATGTGCAGTGGGAGAAGCGGTTCAAAAAAAGAGTGCCTTCCACCGAGGATGAGGTTGTACAAGTCGATCTCGGTGATGAGTCCTCTCCAAAGCCCATCTTCGTCAACAAAAATCTGAGAGACGAAGAGCGAGAATTACTACTACAACTCGTCAGAGAATATATCGACGTGTTCGTCTGGAGCTAAGAAGATATACCGGCACTGAACCCCGAGATTGTACTTCACAAACTCAACATCCGTCCAGACGCAAAACCAGTCAAGCAACAGCAACGTCGGTTCCGTCCTGACATCATGAATGCCATTGAAGCCGAAGTAAACAAACTGATAGCCAGCGGCTTCATCCGTGAGGAACAACATCCTGACTAGGTCGCCAATATAGTACCAGTCCTCAAGAAGAGTGGAAAGATTCGAATCTGCATCGACTTTCGTAATCTGAATGAGGCGTGTCCTAAGGATGAGTTCTCTCTCCCTATCCCAGACATTATGATTGGCAACACCTGCGGCTTCGAGCGCATGTCATTCATGGATGGTTTCTCGGGGTACAACCAAATCAAGATGTTCCCTGACGACGAAAAGCATACATCATTTCGAACACCAATTGGCACATACTGCTACACAGTTATGCCTTTCGGTCTAAAGAACGCTGGCGCCACCTATCAAAGAGCTATGAGCATCATCTTTAGAGACCACTTATGCAAGACAGTGGAATGCTACATCGACGATATCACCGTCAAAGGCCGCTCTAAGGAAGATCATCTGCATGATCTAAGGACAGTGTTCGACCTGATGCGAGCGTATAATTTGAAAATGAACCCCACAAAATCCTTCTTGGGCGTATCTAGCGGGAAGTTCTTGGGTTTCATCATTACCTCCCAGGGTATCCATGTAGACCCTGAGAAGACGAAGGCGATCATGGAGATGGGTCCTCCGAGAAATCTCCGTGAACTCCGAGGCCTTCAAGAGAGGCTAGCCTACATCAGGAGGTTTATCTCCAACCTCTACGGACGATGTCAACCATTCACCCACCTCATGAAGAAGGGCGTTTCATTCGTATGGGATGAAGAATGCCAGCACGCCTTTGACAGCATCAAAGAATATCTGACGAACCCTCCAGTTCTGGTAGCCCCGATTGCTGGAAGACCATTCTTGCTCTATGTACGAGCGATAGAACATTCTCTCGGTGCTCTGCTAGCACAAAACAACGAGGCAGGCCACGAACAAGCTATATATTACCTCAGCCGAATGATGATGGGGCCGAAGCATCGATACACTGCCGTAGAGAAAGAGTGCCTTGCTCTGGTTTTTGCCATTCAGAAGACGCGATACTACGTCACGGGACAAACCATCTATGTCATATCAAGAGTCAACCCCCTCAGGGTCCTCATGATCAAGCCAGGTGCACTCAGCTCTCACCTCACTACCTGGGTAATTTTATTATCTCCCTACCACATGATCTTCGTCCCGCAGAAGGCTGTTAAAGGTCAAGCTCTGGCAGACTTTTTAGCAGCCCATCCAAGTTCAGAGTCAACCAGAATAGATGAAGAGATTCCAAACGAGGTCGCTAATTCAAATATGGCCTCCCACGATACCGTATGGCAGATGTTCTTCGACGGCGCTTCTAGAACCGGGCCCAAGGGCAACATCGTCGATGGAGTCGGAGTAGTGCTGATTTCTTCCATCGGGTTGGTGATCAATCGAGCTTATTCCCTCACAGAGCCCTGTTCAAACAATGTGGTCGAGTACAATGCTTTGGTTATTGGTCTCCGACTTACAAAAGAGCTGGGGGTAGAGCACTTTGAAGCATACGACAATTCGCAGCTGATCATCAATCAGATCCGGGGCTCATACGAAGTCCGCCATGAGGACATGATCTCCAACCACCAAATAACGATCGACATCATCTCGTCCCTGGAGGGGTTCTTCATAGAGCACGTTCCCAGGCTCCAAAACATTAAAGCCGATGCCCTAGCAGGTCTTGCCGCTTCCTTAGCAGTTTCGAATCATGCTCATCATCTGGTTGACATTATAGGCCGTGAGTTGGTCTGTCCCAGGAATAATGTTCAGTGTGCCGAGAGCTACTCCGCTTTGACAGTTGACGAAGCGCCAGACTGGAGACAACCGTTCATTGACTTCGTAGTCTACGACATCCTGCCGAAGAGTCCGAAGGAAGCCACTTCTATTAGAAGACGTTCCCTCAGATTCTTCTACGATACAGAGACAAAAATGCTATATCGGCGATCATACGATGGATTACTGCTTCGATGCCTATCAAATACAGAGGCCAAAGAAGCCGTGCGTGAAGCTCACGATAGCATCTGTAGGGCCCATAAGCCTGGCCCAAAACTACAAGATCGCCTTCGTCGAATGGGCTACTACTGGCCCACGATGGTTGCAGACGCAATAGACTATGCACGAAAATGCAAAGCTTGTCAAGTCCACGCAGATTTTATCCACCGGCCATCCGAGTTTCTACACCCAACGGTGGCATCCTGGCCCTTCGAAGCATAGGGAATAGACATCATCGGTCCGATCACTCCACCTTCGTCCCGAGGACATCGCTTCATACTCGCAATCACAGATTACTTCTCCAAATGGGCGGAGGCTGTTCCGCTGGCAGAAGTAAAGACTTCAAACGTGATCAGCTTCCTCAAGCATCACGTCATTTATCGCTTTGGACTGCCCCGAAGGATCATCCATGATAATGGTCCGCCGTTCGCAAGCCACGCCTTCTATCGGTTTTGCAACAAGCACCGCATCCAGAATATTGCTTCAACACCATACAACCCAGCGGCTAACGGTCTGGCTGAAGCGTTCAACAAAACAATCATCAAGCTTCTCAAGAAGTTCGTGTCATCAAACAAACATGACTGGAATGAAAAGCTCGGTGAATGCTTATGGGCGTACCGTACAACAGTACGGACTGCCACCGGGAACACACCATTCTCTCTAGTATACAGAAGTGAGGCAATTCTCCCACTGGAGACTCAAATCCCCTCACTCCGTGTTGCTCTCACATACAGATTGACGACGGATGATAATCACCATCGCAGACTACAAGAATTGGAGGCTCTAGATGAGAAGCGCCTATTAGCTCAACAATGAATCGAGCTGTACCAGGCACGCATCTCCGGAGCCTTCAACAAGAAGGTTAAAATCAGAACATTCCAAGTGGTGACCTTGTTCTTGCAGTTCGGAGGCCGATGGTTATGACTCACAAAACTGCCTGCAAGTTTCAGCCAAAGTGGGAAGGCCCGTTCATCATTGATGCTGTATTCTCCAATGGAGCTTACCGCTTCGCAAAACAAAACGGAGACTTGCTCATGTTGCCCATCAACGGCAAGTTCCTAAAGAAGTATTATGTCTGAAATGACATCCTCCAGGGTGACGAGTTATGTACTCTCTCGTACCGCTGAACTCACATCCCGCCTATAAATTGCCAAGATGATGAGTCATGTACTCTCTCATACCACTGAACTCACATCCTACCTACAAATTGCCAAGACGACGAGTCATGTACTCTCTCGTACCGCTGAACTCACATCCCGCCTACAAATTTCCAAGATGACGAGTCATATACTCTCTCGTACCGCTGAACTCACATCCCGCCTACAAATTGCCAAGACGACGAGTCATGTACTCTCTCATACCGCTGAACTCACATCTCGACTACAAATCTTCCAGAATGACGAGTCATGTACTCTTTCGTACCACTGAACTCACATTCTGATCCCAAATCTCCCAGATTGTCGAGTCATGTACCCGTCGGTACCGCTGAACTTACACCCCGATCGCTACAGATAAATCTATATCGCATCTTTTAGGAAGTAAGTCATGTATGATTATACCTCTGAACTTTTTTCTTAAAAGAGCTCCCTCCTTATGATCCAATACCCGTACTTTCAGTACACAAAAAGGGTAACAGATCCATAGATTCTCCGAAACAACTACGTCGATGTTACCTCTGAGTTGTTTCCCTTTTATCAAAAACAAACCGTCCCTCACATAGAACCTCCATATCCTCATTACCTCTGAGTTGTTCTATATTCCCTTCATGGAGCCCACTCCTGCCACGTCCTCATTACCTCTGAGTGGGAAGTCTCCATCAAAGAAACCCTCATATTTACCATGTCCTTATTACCTCTGAGTAAGTATGTTGGTTCTCTCCCAACTTATTATCTGTATCTAGAACCAGGGTACGCCAAGGATAATAGGTCCACAAAAAGTGTCCCATTGGGGCAACTACTACAAGCAAAGAACAGAGCGAATGTATTCTGTTCAAAATCAGTTACATTCACATGACTACATCTCATGAGCAAGCCAGAAAAGTTCTCTATTATTTCATTTAGATAAGAAAGAAAAAGATTACATTGATGTCCAAAAGAAGCAAAACACAAACTGCAGCTAAAGACAGACAGGAATATCAAGACAAAAGACGGACATTTGTGAGAGCCCACGAATCCTAGTTGCGGGGGCGCATATACCTATCCCTCAACCATTTTGCATATGAAAGATGTACTTGAGCAAAATCCTCGTCCGAAGTTGGAAGGTCAGAACTCCCAGTACTACCGCCGTCAGACTGGGGCTCCTCTTTTACAGCAATGGGTGCCAGCTCTCCTTTATGTTCCTCCGTTTTTGGTATTACCTCCTCCTTAACAAGCGATGACTCTTGTTTGAAAGGGGGCAGCAGCTCTTCCTTCACAATGATCTCAGCCTTCGGCAGGGTTGCTGCAAGAATCAAAGATAAAAAAACAAAATTAGGAGATGGTCAGAGCCTCATGCGGCCCAATTCAGACGAACTTATGCGGTCCTGTTTGAGAGGAACTCATGCGGCTCTGTTCGAAGGGTCATCCTGCGGTCCAGTTTGTGAAGCGTCTGGACGGCCACTAGACAACTCCCATGCGGCTCGGACGTGGGATATACCCCATATGGCTCGGACATAGGACGCACATGTGGCTCATACAAATTGAACAAAGCCGACGAGAACGAGGAACGCATTAAAGGCTTGTGCATAAAGCATGCAACAGAGCCGTCTTTGTTTCAAAAGATATGATCTGCCCCAAACCCTTACCAGCAAGG
Organism: Iris pallida; assembly: GCA_029216955.1. Classification (NCBI taxonomy): domain Eukaryota; kingdom Viridiplantae; phylum Streptophyta; class Magnoliopsida; order Asparagales; family Iridaceae; genus Iris; species Iris pallida. The sequence continues at coordinate 10,321,399 of JANAVB010013999.1, forward strand.
GGGGGTGAACGTTGGGGTGGACTTCAGGCGCCGGGGATGACGAAGAAGCCATACCCTTTGCCTTCGCAGCGGCTATGAAAGCTTTGGGGGCCATTGATGATGATGATCGGAGAAGGAAGAACCGCAGCTTAGGGCAAGAGAGGAGGAAGACAAAAGAAGGCAAAGGAGTTTCTCTGTCCTAACAGCACCCTATTTATTGGCAGACATAGGGGGCACGTGGACCAATAAACTGCTTCGGTTCGCGTGCTGCAGGCAAAACCGACTCCTCGGATTTTGCCCCCTCTCTCCTAAAAAAGTTTCATCCAGGGCATAAAATCCAAATATTTAATGAGCCAACTCTTGGGATTCCTCCAAAAGATGGCTCTAAGAAAACGAAATAAGGGCAATTAATAAGACGCATGTGAGGCCAGACAAGCCATGCGGCTAAGAACATCCTATGCGGCCAGCAGAGCTCATATAGCCATGCTTCTTATTCAAAGTATTCCAACTTTTCAAATTGAAAACTTTGAAGGGGGTCTTTTAGAAGCATGGAAAAGAACTAGAAGAAGCCCATGCGGCTCAAAACAGAAGAAGCCCATGTGCCTCAAAACAGAAGAAGCCCATGCGGCTCAAAACAGAAGGAGTCTCATGCGGCTCAGAAATCTATCAGAGCCTCATGCGGCTCAGAAACTCTCCAACAGCCTCATGCGGCTCAGACAAAAATCACGTGACCCTATGCAGCTTGCCTTTACAGCTGGCCATAAAGTGACTGCTCCCATTAAATGCTCTGACATAAAGTGATAACTCTGACATTAAAAGCTGAAATGATGAACTTCGACATGACGGCGTATTCCTCGAGAAACGAAGAAAATCTTCTCTGCAGCGGGCACGATCCACCAACTATAAAGCTCCCTATGCAGCTGCCACCACCCCATATGGCTGATGATCGCATGCGGCTCGGAGCGTGAAGGCCCTCATCATGCGGCTCAAATTATAAGAAGTCACCCTATGCGTCCACTGTGCTCATGCGGCTCGGATCATGGGGATCATCTCCATGCAGCTCAAATATTGAGAGGCCACGCCCATACAGCCTTGACACGTGGCTAGTCCTATGCGGCTCAGTTGGAAATCACCCCCATACGGCTCAGATATCGGAGGCTACACCTATGCGGCTGCCACCTTCATGCAGTTCAAAACCTAAGAAGCTACCCTCATGCGTCTGTGGCTCGCGGTTATGACACGTGGCAGAAGACCAGTTTCCCACGTGGCACTAAATCAATCAAGAGTTATCAACAAATCCCAACAACCTGATTTAGTGCAATCATCATAATTACCTGACTCAAAATAGATTTATGGCAATCACATGGATTAAACACGTGACAGGAGATCCGAGCTTTCCAAGATTCATGACAATCAACATTGATTGCCCATACGGATTTTACACAATCAACATTAATTGTCCAGATTTGTTGCAATCAAAATTAGTGGTCCAGATTAATTGCCCACAAAATAGGATCAAGGAAAATGGCAATTAAATCCCCAAGCTGCCGACTTTTTTAGGATGATCATTACAAACCCTAATGATGACACCCCACTCCTATAAATAGCAAGGTACCATTCCCTTGTAAAAGAATTGGATCCAGAGAAACAAAAAAAAAGCAAGGTGCCATTCCCTTGCAAAAGAGATCCTTTCCACCCGGCTGGATACACAAAGAAACAAAGGTGCTCACAGAAGAGTCTTCCCATCTTGTTCTCCACCGGAGCCAAGGCTACGTCTGATTGTCTAAGAAGTAAGGCAGAGCAGCCGTCGCTTTTCCGAGCCTCTATCGTCACCCCCCAGAATCAAAACTAAATAATCATGCTTAGATTGCTGTACCTAGGTTTTCGTCCCTAGGCTTTCTTTGTACGAGCGAGTTTGTATTGTGAAGTAAAAGTCCAGTCCTCCGATATAATTGTTCTGTTCTTTTATAATCAATGGCAAACAATGACATGTAATACGAAACCGTGTATCATATCTACGTGTTAGCAAGGACAATCATGAAAGAGTACTAATAATAAATAGGTAATGCATGTTGCAGTATATCGAAAGTAAATGACTGATAAAGAATACATGCTTGTAAATATGTAAGCTAATAGGCAAGGTATACTTGCCTGGGTTTGTCAAATGTCGCTGAGACTGCGATTCCACGGGTTTGGTCCGGGCCTAGGTAAGACTAATGCTGCTACGGTTCTACGAAATCTACCAAAGCCCACAAACAACCAAGTATTACAAACAATATATGTATACATCTACGTATAGAAACAAGGTCCTTTTATGGTTTTCTTTAAGAAATATTTACTTATATAACTCCTATAATAATAATACAGATAATCATAATAATTTTGTTAAATGAGTGATTTCTTGTAGTAAAAGTAGATATTTATGATCATTAAATTTGGTTGGCTGTTTTCTTTATTAGATAAAATGGTATCAACATTTCTAACATAAAAAATTATCTTACCATGAAAATGCTAATTTTTAAAAATAAATTTGGTTTTATGTAATATTTACTACATAAAATAGTGTGAACAATTGTAGAACGCTTTGCACACACATCGTGTGTGCCATGACACTAGTGATTATATATCCAAATAGGTTTTTTTACATAGATATAATTCTAAAGATGTATAAAATACATACATACAATATCTTTCTGAACCCTAACTCTCCCCCCAGCCCCCCTCCTCACCTCCAGCCGCCCTCACCCCCTTGCCCCTCCCCCCAGCCAACCCCTACTCACCACCAGACCACCCCCCGGCCCCTGCCCCTCCCCTCCACAGCCCCTCACCCCCTAACCACCCCAGCCCCCCTCCTCAACCCCAGTCTCCTTCACCCCCCTGCCCCTGTCCCTCCCCTACACAGCCCCTCACCCCCAACCACCCCAGCCCCCCTCCTCACCCCCAGTCGCCCTCAACCCCCTGCCCCCCCAGCCATCCCCACTCACTACCACCCGCATCCCCCCTGCCCCCCCAAGCCTCTCACCCCAACCATCCGTACCCCCTGTTTTCCATTAAATATCAAGCACAACAAATTACAGAAGAATTAAACTTGATTGTAAACTCGCTTGTACAAAAGAAAGCCTAGAAAGAAAGCCTAGGAGATAATCTAAGTACAATTGTTTAGTTTTGATTCTGGAGGGTGACGATAGAGGCTCGAGAAAGTGTAGCAACTCTGCCTTACTCCTTGGACTATCTGACGCGCTCCTTGCTCTCGAAGAAATTGCCTTTCATAGGTTACCAACCTTGGATTGCCAACCATTTGCCTGGGTGTAATACCCTGCTATTTATAGTATTTTCTGTAGTAGCAGCTTTTTGGAGCGCATAATGGGCCACGTGGCCACGTCTCTCACTGCGCACAAAGACTCGATCTCGGGCTGCTAAATGGTGGGGGTTGTTGAGATTTTGTTGTAGCAAATCTGGATAGATGAGACTTGGTCAGTCTGCTACGTGTCTTGTCGCATGATAGGACCTGTTTGCTTGCGTCATTTTGAGCCGTATAGGCTCTTCAAAGTTCGTCCATGCTAGGCCGCATAAGACTCATGCGGCAGTCTTCCTCAGTCCGCATGTAGCTTGGAGACTTTTGAGTTGCATAGGTTCTTATACTCTGGGCTGTATAAAGCTCATGCGGCTCAGATTATAGTTATCTTTGGCCGCATGAAATACATAGATTGAGTTGCATAAGGTTCATGCAGCTCGGGTCACCTGTCCAGTCTAATTATGTCTTATCTTCTTTTTAGAACGTCAGTGTTGTCAGAGCTGTCAGTCTTTGCCAGAGTTTGTCAGCTTTATCAGACCAGAGTCAGCTTTATCAGAAGGATTAATTGGCTTAGCCGCATAAGTAACTATTTACTCTGTGGCTCAAAAGTCAGTCTAGTGAAGATGGGCTGCAAGGGGCGTTCTGGGTCTGTTATGCGGCTCTTCTTCATGCGGGTCAATCCATTTCAGGGTATTCATGCGGTCAGTTGTGATCCGCATGAACCCCATATTTTCTTTGCTTCTACAAGACCCCCTTCAAAGTTTTCAAATTACAAATTTGGAATACTTTGAATAAGAAGCATGGACGTATATCAAGCTGCAGAAAAAATCTTTGAGTAAGGAGGGACGTCATGTCGCAGGGACATTTTGGGCCGCATGGACGCTTACGGGCCGCAGGTAGATCTTGTGCCGCAGGAGGATCTTGTGCCAGCTGTCATTGCTGTATTTAATGCCTTGAGTTGGTTTTTGATTTGGGCTCTTTTTCTTAGATAAGGCTGACGGTTACTAAGGATAAAATTGCCAAACGTTATTATTATCCTTAATGGATACGGGAATCGAAGCAGTGATGACGGTTATTAAGGATAAAAATCCCCAAATGTCATCATTATTTTTAATAGATACGAGAATCGAAGCGGCGTTCATCTGTTTCTATTTTGAAGAGCTATAAATATGGGCCATACGGAGAGAGCTTTTTCCTTCAACTTTTTCTCCTTCGTCTTCATCATCTTCGTCCTCTTTCTGTCCCGGTTAGCCATGGATCCGAAAGCTTTCGAGTCGACTGATGCCACGGCCAAAAAGGGGCTCGCCTCTCCGTCGAGTGCTGCAGACTCTCCTCCTATTCGTCCTGACGTGCAACCCCTGTTACAGGTAAGGACGGTGGAAAAGTGGTGACTTAAATTTGAATGGCCATATCGCATATTTTATACGCGAGCTTGTCATAAATTGCCTCTAAGCTTTGGGCATGATTGATGTATCCCCCATCTCGTGGGACTTCTATATGATGGGGCCATATAGGTTGGGCCGCATAAGCACCACTTTCCTTCATGGATGCCCCATGACGAAGCCACATATATATATATATCTTATAACCGATTCACATGAACATTGCATAACAGAGCCGCATGTATCTCATTCCTCATAATTGGGCCGCATAGGGTCTGTTTGCTGTTTTTTTCTTCCTGCTAAGCCCTTTTTTTAAGGATTCGGCTAGCAAATTTATCCAAGACTTGTATCGGCGATAGAGTGAAAATACACCATTCTGACACACACATCAGGCAGCTCAAAACTCTCCATACATTGGAAGAGTTTTCCTCGTGCCATTTGGCATACACATCAGACAACTCAGAACTCCTCATGCTTCGGAAGAGTTTTCTCCATGTGGTAGGAAGAACCTTTATACCTTGAAGAGTTGGACGATGGTCAGGTGTTATCATGAACGTCCTGTTTTCACGGCTCTCTAAGTAGGCAAAACCACCATTATGGATGTTGTTTTGAAGGTATGGTCTTTTGGAGGAGCGGGGCTGAGGTAACCGTAATGTGGAGGAAAGAAACGCATGCTATATTTGCCCTCGTCCGTGCAGCTCTTTGGAGATTCAACATCCTTGTTTGCTT